>JAQGAV010001800.1:0-18660 GCA_034691345.1 Phasmarhabditis papillosa
GGAGAAATAAGCTGCTGGTTTCCCAAGCCTTCTGCAGCTACGGGGAGTCGAACCCACAGCCTCAGATCCTCTCGGATGTTTTTTATGAGTGAGAATGATCCCATTTAGTCAAAATCCCATCCAAGACGATTACAAAGCCACCAATAATCGATAGATATGTTTAAGTTCGAAACTGTTTACCTTTCTCTGTGCAATCATTATTATTCAATAGTGATTTCATAGAAATCCCCAAAAATTTAGAAACTAGCTCATAACCCCAACAAGAAGATTCAATTAACATTGTTCATATCAAAGTATTATATCTACAGAAGATATACAGTATTAATATAGGGATATGAATTACTGTATATGAGATCGCAAATAGAGATATCTTGTTGGAACCGGATTGATCAGTCCCTTAATTTAGAATCTGGGTGGCCATTGGTCTTCATCGAAGAGCAGATCGGCTGTGAATCTCTTCACCGGTGATCGGCGGGAGTCTCGACCTTGCTGGAAAGAGTAGTTTACTTTACGGAAGATTATTAATGTTATCTTATTTTATTTTTCATGAGTGCAAGTTGGAAATTACTGGTGGTAGCATAAACAGTTACATTTTGATTCAATGTGAAACACTTGCTTATCTAAAATCAAAAGAAGAAACAATTAAATTCCTGAGCTTGTAAAATAACAATTCTATCAATCGTTAGTTTTTATTATTACGGTAGTGACTGATGGTTTGTCATTATTATTCGACAAACCTGTAACTGTAGATATCGATCGATATGGTTCATAGGCATTCTAAACAGGGTTCCGGCAGAAATCACATTACTAAGAGCCAGTAACAATAGCGAGAACAGGAAGAAAAATTGCATTTTACCTTAAATATAAAGATGAAAGTGTAGTGTTCTGTATAGAAAACGGATTCTTTTTAAAGCTTGACAAAATAATGAAAGGCAAATGATTAATCGTAAAGTTTGGTAAATAACAGTCTTAATAAAAGAAAATACAAATAGTTTATATGATAGAAGTACTTGTTACAAATCTACATTTTCTTAAAAAGGGTATCAAAACAAAGATATATGTTTTATTCAGCAGTTAGTGTTTGACAAGACGTAAATCGACTTGATTTTAACTAGGTTGGATATTTTAGTATACAATTAAAAATAATGAGTTTAACTGTTATCTGAAGTGTTCAGCTCCTTTAAATACTGAAAACAAATTGGATAACTGAATCAATCATCATCTACCTTCACAGTCACATGCAGCAGTAATTTTTGAATTCTTAGCAAGTTTTACTCGAACTAAAGTGACATCAATTTCGGACAAGTTATTTGAAAACAACGCAAAAATGCTAATCTGCAGAATGAAAAGAGGAATTGTCGTAATTAAAACGGGTTAAAAGTATTTATAGAAACCGATAATTAATATAAGCATGTATTTAATTAAAATGGAATATATTAGTTGTAGTCAGATATTGAGGTTATTGACTTTCTAAAACTGTTGAGTACACGTTTCGAAAGATTCGGGAATTTATAGTAATTGAGTTAACATATTGGCTTCGAGTGGATGGATTTGATTGAGCAAGTTTGTGTATCCCCATTTAGAAGAAAACCCGGTATTTGCTACTTGTAACATATTGTGAAAATTATTTTGCAAATAAATTAAGAACCAATATTGTCCTTAATTAGTTGGTAACACAAATTAACTAACAATAAGAACAATATGTTGGTCAGTCAACGCAAGTGAACCATCAGGGATATTAAATAATTTCTTCCAAATTTGGCTAATTTTATTGTGACGCAAAAGTGTGTTCCAAGAACTATTTGGCCGTTCTGGAAATTGATTTCTTGCTTATGTTCGGCTTGAAAAGTGGGTTCTTCACCGCCGAATACAAATTCGCTAATCAAGGAAGTACTGCAATCAAACAACAGAAACACTTTGAAAAAGTTTGTGGCAAACTTATTTTGAAAACAAACTAAATTTTCTTTGGGGTGGAGGGAAATAATTTTGTAAAATGGTTTAAAAGAACGAGGCTCGCGGATCTAAGTGAATTCAGAATAGGTAAATGCCTACTTTCACAATCTTTCTTATGAGCTCACGCTGGCAAAATGGGTGATTAAACATTTAAGTTGGAATCATAGACGATAAATTTCGAAATTAAAGAATTAATGGCAAATACTGCCAAATAAGCTGATCTCTATGAACAAGCATTCACTAAAAAGTACTAAAAAAAGAATTAGACAAATCTTGTAGCATATCGTAGTTTGGACACTTTACAAACCAAGATACTTATAGTGCACTAATATTCACTCTTATTTGAAAAGAAGGTCAATTCTTATATGATTGTAAATATTTTAATTATAGTTTCAATATAAAACAGAGAAAAAATACTTTACTTATATAATAGTTACTATGTTAATCGGCTTTTATACGAAGTAAACGTGTACAGGTAACATAATAAAGACAAAGTAATTGATATAGCCAATAATAAACAACATATTGTCGTCAACAATACTTGTAATCTTGTAGAACAGCAATTTCTATTGAAACATCCAAGCATGTTTCAGATGATTTACAGTGACATAGGTTAGCACGATACTAAGTGTAACATTAGAGAGAAAGATATTTTCAAAGAGAAACGTTTTATTTCATTGGTGATGAATAATGAGCCAGGTTTAAGAAATTTTTAGAATGCCAAGTTGAATACTTTGATTCATGGATCCCCAGACCACCAACAAGGATTAAGAAGTGTTCTTATTACAGTTGTGTGCAGACTCATACTTAACTAGCTTTTGGAAATCCTAAATATTCTTGATGTCACGAATAGTTTGAAAAGAAAATTCTCAATGTAATGAATCCGACATCAGCAATCTTTTGAAATAATTTAAATATAAAAATATAAAAATAAGTCATTTAGTTATATTTGTGTTTCAAAAGCCAGAACCCCTCATGATTAACGTTAATAGCTGTGTTAGAATATTTCACATTCTCACATTGTGGAGGCGAGAGCCAAAGACCCTAAATTACCTCAATTTCATAAAATGATTCTAAAGCTTATGAAATAAAATACTACTTTATAGACTCTCTAAAAATACCAAATTAACTCGAAAACGAAAACATCTCTTGTTTTCTCCCATCTTGGAATATACAAAAATTTCTGCAGGATATTCTTTGTTCGCTAATGTAATACTAATATCTGCTGTTGCAAGACTTTAATAAAGACAAAGACATTTTTTGGTAAAAATAACAAACGAAACTACAGTAACCCATAGTATCTCACTGAGAACAGATAAATCTTCTAATTCTATTAGTGGGTGGTAATGTATACGCATAAAACTTGAAAGTAGGAAGTATTTTGTCAGATTGGACTAATTTAATAGTCATTTAGCCACTATAAATAACATCATAGAGTGTAAAACTACGTCGGGGCTGGAAACTAAATTTGTTTTTAATTTAAATTTACTCGGAGCGAAATGAAATGTAGGCGATGAAGGTTCCTACAGATGGAAATAGCCGTTTTTACTTTTGAAATTCAAAATGAACGTAATCGTTAAGTTTGTAGTCAAAGCACTTGATTCAAATATTTTGATTGGTACGATTGAACTACTCGAAATAGTTTGGAATAATAGCAAATAGTAGATGCTACGGTCTGTGAGATTCCTATTGATTATATTGGGGAACATTCTATTTAAAGTGATAGAAAACAATTGGCCGTAAACCAAATTCGTAAAAAAAAAAAACAATAACTTTTAAATTGTATCTTTAGAAAATCAGCATGATACTTTCAAAAATAGCTTAATCCTAGTCAAATTGTGCCATCAATAGCAGATTAGCTGATTATTGAGAGCAATTGACGTTCTAGATTCTAGTATTATAGACTTAACCTTGTCATGCAACGTAGGCGCAACATATTGGTTAGATTTTAAATATACTGATCGATGTTGAGCAGTAAAAACATATTTGTCGTATTATATATATTGTAAGTTGAAGTCCATTTTTCGAAAAGTTCTACGAATCCCCGAGAAGGGGTCCGGGAACCTCTAAACACTTTTTCTAGCGTCTTAAATTCCAAAAGTGTATAGAAATTTCTCTTTTGGACCTTCTATATACTTTTATTAAAGACGCTAGAAAAGTTTATAGACGGTGGCGGAGCATTCGAGAAGCCTTGCAATTAGTTTTGTATAAATGGCGCTTTTGTCGCCTCCGACATAGCAGTAAATGTTGCAATTGTTATAAAAGGTTGTTCAGTATTCTTCTTTTCAGTAGTATGGCAATATTGCAGTGAATTAAGAACTTTACAGCAAAGTAGAAGTCAGCCGTTTTCTAGAATCATCTCGTGTTTTGGATATGCACACAAAATAATTAATTAAACAAGGATTACCGCTCGAAAACCACCAAAAACACAATTCTAACAACGAGATATTTGCTATAACAAGGGGGAAAGGCTATGTTTAACTATGGATACAGCAAGGTTAAGCTAAAACTGCAACACTCATTGTTTACGCATTGCTAAAACTTGTCCGATGGTAAATACAAGATTTATACTAGTTAAATATGTTTGTAAGACTATTTTGTTTCTTGGAATAAAGATATATCATGTTTACAGTCTCACAATGTATTAAGTAGTAATATTGAAAGTATAGTACTGTTCTCACTACTGACTTAAGAAGACTAATAATAAACTTTAACTATTGTAAAAGTAACTCTATTCTGTGCCCGCTTACTACTAAAGTGTTCACTTTTAAAGTATGACCCTCTAACATAAATTAAACATAAATATTTCAGTAGATAGACGTCATAATTCATCATTTGTAGAGGGTGTATCCTAAAAGCAGAAGGAAGGGTCAGTATATAGTATGAGAGCTAGGTCAATAAAGTTACTACATTACTGTTCTATGGTATTAATAATATAATAATATTTATTCAATTCTCAAGATTTTATCAATCTGATTGTTGATGCTTTATTTCCAAGCTCTTGGTTCACTTAGAGCTTGGAAAGAAAGCATATCCTCTCTATGGTATTAACAATAGTTATAAGAATACCTACCGAAGTATTACAAAATATGCTGGGGAAACAAAAGTAAAACATCTTATGTAAAACTTACTCAAATTCATTATAGAACAAAAGTGTTTTTGACAAAAAATGAAACTTTCATGAACCTTCAATTAGCTCGCGTTTCATTAAGTCATAATGAAACTATTCAATTACGGAGATTTACCTACTTTTCGAGTTTATAGTACAAAAGTGTAAATTACTTTAAAAGAAAATGAACTAAGAGTATCAAAAACCTTTCATTTCATTGAGAAAGTGATCTTTCCAATGTCCTTGGTTCTTCTTTCAAATTCGCAGTTTAACCTAGTTCTAGACCAAATATTGCTGTAATTTAGAAGTGGACAAACAAACTAGAATACTTATACTTAACATAATACAACAATCCGACTTGAGAAGGTCAGTGGGCGGATTTTCCGAATGCAAAAAACTAACAAAGAGAAACTCATAAATTATTCGGTTAATTCGAAGTGAACCCATATTTTGTGTTGAGATATTGTGAGTAGTTTAGAGGTTATTTTTGGATTACTATTTAATGCACAAAGGCAGTTTGCATACAGTCAGCGTAACTGAAAGCTAGATTAATGCTAATTTATTAAACATTTGTTGACTTAGGTATTGAGAATAGTCATCTCAGAAAGTCTCAATAAATATGTAAAGATTCATGATTCAATCCTATACAAAACTATAGATCTCCTAGAATGATGTGAATCAGCAAATTAAGCCATTACATCTACAAAGTTGTAGCTACATATATATCATTTTGAGTTAATTAAGTTCCTGGAATAACGGCTGGTTTTTAATAAATCATTTTCTGAGAAAGAGTTTGCTTTTTATGGACCCGTGATTTTTCAGGTCAGCAGGTGAAATATGTAGTAGAGGTGACTTTACTTAATTTGCCAAGATTCTGCAAAATTGTATTAGAAACTGCATGAGAACTAGTTATAGTATTAATAATCTTATTATTATGTTTGGAAGGAATAAACATTTTATTATTATTATTATAGTAAAAATATTAGATTTGTTAATGAGGATACTGTAAAGTTTGGACATAAGGAAAATGTACGAAATACGTAATCGAAGCAGGATTATTTTAACCCAAATAAATTTTAAATTAAGTTGATCAGTAGGAAAAGTTGGTCAGAATCGCATAACTGTTATGACTAACTAGGAAATCGCCTCTGGAATGTAAAGATTCGCTTGCGACTTGAACAAGAATCCTTCGGATACTAAGAATTCCTTATATCACATTTCGACAATGTAATTAGATTGCATAAGACGCCTACTTGTTTAATTAAGCAAAATTAACAAAAATGAGCTTAGCGGCTGCAGACCACCCGGGAATACAAATGAACTAAGCTAATGAAGGAGTTCAGGAAGAAAAGTAAAGTTTCCAGAGTTCAGCAAGATCAGAAAATGTAGTTATCGGTAGTTGCCCTCTGTGCAATGTTAGTAATTATGAATAACTAAATGTGATTACAAAAAATAATTCTATTATTTTTTGTATTAAGTCTGTGTTTTATAAATAAAGTTCATTTTATATATTTAACATAAACAAAGTATTAACGGTACCAAATAACCGAAACAGTTCGTAGTCTAAAAGTCTCTTGCAACATGTAGTTTGCCAGCCTTGTTGAATCAGCATATCTCAACAGGAGTAAAGCCCTGCTCCGGATTCTGAATCCATAAAGTTGAAAAGCGTGATTTTTACAAACCACGCCCTATATTCTGTCTAGAACCAGTCTCCTAAAAACTTGCTAATGAAATTTGAAATCCGTGGAAAGACAAATTAAATTAGGTATTTCCTTGTTATGAAAGAGAACTCTTGAAAGGAAAGAAAGAACAAATATCAAGGACTCTTGGACGAAAAAGAGTAACCAAACTCGTAGTGAACAGGAAGGAAATATATATGATTTGTATTGTATATTATATATTAACGATACTCTAGGAGGGATAAGCAACAAAAACAGATATCAGCTGATGCAGCAGAATTGCAATTCTCAATGAATTCTTGATGGGTGTTCTAAATCCATTTGAACAAAATAGAAAGATCGGAAACAAAGACTTTGCTGAACTATTGTTGCTCAGTCCATACCTGTTACTGGCCGGCCCGCAATTTTCAAAGAATTGCTCGTGACTTTATTAGAAATTGATATTATTGATAAAACTAAAAAAGATGTTGTAGGCCATCATCACAGAAGTAATGTATATTTGTTAGATTCACCAATTTTACTAAATTAGACTTGCAATTAAAGGGGCCGGCCCGTTTTTGCCAATTTTCGCTGCGTTTCAAGATATGTCGGAAAAGTAGGTGTACATTATCGAAAACAATTATGGCTATGTTTTAGAGCTGATCGCTAACTATATAACCGTTTTTGTTCAGGGAGAAATATAAAAGTTTAAAGGACGTTATCTCCAGGCCGACATCTATGGCTCAGTCAGCGTCCTTCAAAAATTGAAACCTTTGCGAATTATTAACCAGTATATCTTACTGAAATTGCCACAGTAACCCGGATCAATTGAAATGTTAAGATAGTACAGCTACAGTTAAGATTCAGAATATATAAACCTAGATTCTTGAAAACGGCTTCTTTTAAAATATATCAAATTTTTTAGTTGTCTAGTTTTTGTAATAGTGCATTTTGAACATATTAGAAGCACATGCATATGTGACTACATTCTTCGCGCCATATCCTTTTAGTTTTTTTGTAATGTGTAGATATTTAATTTCACATAAACTAGGTATTTATATTTGGTAATACAACTGGTTAGGTATCATGAGAACTCAGACCATAAAACTGGACGAGAAATAATTCTGTATGTTCAAAGAAAGATTAGTGGAAACTATATAATCAATACTTATTGCCCATTTTGCAGGTGTTGACTAACCTTCAGACCATATGGCTCGGTTGCCAATAATGATTGACTTCAAAGGACCCGAATAATAAGGGCAAAGGTGTTATAGATGATTTATATTAAGTAAGATGAGCTATGAGAATTTAATTTACTTTTAATATCTCAATCTATAATTAGACTTTAGAAAGACCTTATATAACATTCAAGACTACATTGTTCAGCTATGTCTTCTTGAAATTTTGCAACTAGTTCATTTTGAGATTGGGCTTCTTACTGAACTGTTATCAATAGAGCATTGGACTATATTCCGGAAGATAATGATATTTTGCTCATTCCGGAAGCTCACGTCTTGTAACGATTTACCATCGGCGAGCTATATAAATTCAAATGATGTGAGAAACTCTTTTTACTTATCATTATTCCTTATAACGCACCACTCAAAACCACCGTAGTATATTAGTAAAAATTTTAGATTACTATTCAATTTATTAACTTTGAAATCCCTTATCACAAGCAAATGTTTCGAAATCCAGTTTATTGTCGAATTATTTCACTCAATTGACTTAGTCTATGGAAAGTGATTGTTTCTTTCTAACATAACAATTCACAAATAATTTATGTAATCATAATAGTAATTAAATATCTATTTATTTTACACCAATTCTTCTTTTTTGACCATTTCTCAGTTTATATTTATATATCATATTACTGCATGTGATATGGTCCGTTGCGAACGCCTAATATGGCTATTTTGTTTATAAACCTTGCTAATGGCTAACTATGAAAGATTAAATACTTATTTGAACAACCATTGTTAATAATAATAATATTACATAATTGTTGTTAATATTATTAAAAGTAGTTGTTTAATCTACTTTCACTTTTGGCTATGTTATTTCTCCTTTCTCATGTAATCTTTGTGTAATATTGATGCTTATAAAATAATTATAGAGATTCAATTGTTCATATTGCGATTACAGCATACTTTATGTTACATTTTCAAAACTTCCAAAAGTTAAAAGTTTTTTATATGTTTATTCAATACTAACATGTTTTCAAGATTTTATATAAACCTCTTATAGTTATAGTATAGCTTTATAAAATAACATGTTTCTTAACTTTACATTTTCAATAATCTTTAAATATATCTATATTATTCTAGGAGATGGTTCCTCTATTATTGTTCATATGCTTTATACCGTACTCAATTGGCACAAATAGTTCCATGAAGGGCCGCATAAACCTGCCGGCACTTCACTTCTTCAGTAGAGCAGGACATATTGTGGTAGGGGTTTTAATATAGATAAACATTTGATTTATATCAAAAACTTTCCAAATTGTTTAAATTGCTTTCATAATAATTACTGGTCCATGAAAACGCCGATAAGTATAAGTTGAAAAAGTTCCAATATATTGGAGCTTTTTGTTTCCTAAGAGTTCATGGACTAGTATCGGTAATCATAAAAACAGATCTACATAAGTTTACGGTAACAAGTTAATAGTTTTTAAATGTTCTACAATATTGTCTAGCAATATTAGATCAACTTTTATAATTCTTTTAAAACTTATTGCAATATTTACAGTTAGATGAGGAGATCCCTAAGATCGTTTTGCCAAACATAACAATTCCTATAGAAGGTGGTCCCGGGACAGGAGTTGTATCAGCATTCAATCTAAATATAACAAAGTTTAAGTCACCAAAGTAAGTTACTTACATGAAAATGGTCTTATTCAACTAATATATCATACTATGCATCAACAACTTTTTTGAGGAAACACTATCTTCGACCTGCACATCAAGCTCAAAATCTAACAATATAAAATACTCATAAAAGTTTTTATGATAAAATCCACAAAGTTATCAAAAATCATTGTTTAGTTTTGAAATTTCATTATCGGAGGAGGGAATCTTCTGGAAGTCTCATGGCGGAGTAGTGAAGATTAATGGAGACTGGACAGCCGAATATACTATTCTTATTCCCGTTAGTGAATGATTCTATGGGACAATACAATCGAATTCAGTAGTAAAGAAGCCTTGTTGAATAATTCAAAGATCCATTTTGCATTTTCCTTTGAACGTTTGCTAAATACGCAACTTTCATAACCCTAAACAGACTACAAGGTTAGTGGCCGTAGTACAGAAACGCCCGGGTAGGGCCCGGGCAGTTTTTTACCTGCCCGGGCAACAATTCTCAACTGCTCGGGCACCCACCCGGGCATTTCTATACTACGCCCATTGGTTATTCTTGAAAAGCACTGTACAAAATACAACATAATCTATCTACTAGTAAAGAGAAACATTCTGGTTTACAACCTTTTCTTACAAATTTTATTGTACCAATTTACTTCAATTTAAACCAGACGACTAAGTTTAAAGCAAGTTCATTCCCAATGTGATGGTTGTATTTCAGTTATATGAATCCGGTTGGATCGAGGTACTAGTAACAGATATACAGGTATTTCTTGGAGCAGTAGCATTCAGTCTGGATGGTAAACCACAGGTGAAGATAGGAACCTGTGAAGCAGCTGTGGGAGATCTATATATGCAGTAAGTTTGTTGAATATTCTTTGTAAATAATAGGTGTAGTACATTAGTAGTAACTTACAATAGAGAAAAGCCAAGTTACTAAGGATCAGAAGTCACAGTCCTATTAACGATATTAGAAACATCTAGTTCAGTAGACTTCACATCATAGAACAGTTAGTAGAAGGTCAGAATTTATTTAATTTATATATATAAATTATATAATATAATGTAGAATTAAACTGAAATAAAAAGACTTTTAGAATTGGTGGTGGCGTGCTTCCATGGTTGGTAAATCTATTCAGAAAAGATATTTCCGCCGCCATCAAGAAGGAAATTCATGAACAAGTAGGCTTTAGTAAGCGAATTCGCAAAAATGTGAAAGACGAAAAGTTTCAACAGAAAATAATCTCAACTATGCTCTAACCGCAAAATATTCTTGCAAATAATTATTGTTGAACATATTAAGATTAAAGCCATATTTGTTTCTTTGTTTCGTTACTAATTGACAATTTAGTCTGACTAAATATAGTCGACGGACAACTTGCTTGCAGCTAAAGGACTGCGAATGTGGCGCTGAAGCGCGAATCCGTTTAGGTTTCAGTCGAATACCCCTTAGTATCCGCGCTCCTTTGCAAAACTGACAGTATACCACTGCAAGCAATCCGTCCGTCGACTATAACAATAAATTTCTTTTTAGGCCTGTGAAGTAGCTCGTACTATTGTTATAACAGAGGCTAATAAGTTCTTGCGTTCTCTTCCCTCTCATATTCCAATTGGTGCTAACTTCTTTGTAGACTATTCACTGGATATGGACCCCAAGTTTACTAGGTAAGGTACACCTGGAAAGAATATGATATTCTAATAAACAGAAATTATTTAAAGAGTTGTTTGGTATATATAATACAATATTTGAGAGTTTTACTATAACCAATCATTCTATAAAATACGGATCTCATTATATTTATATTCAGTTCAGCTGGTTACATGGTGTATTTGTAACAAAGTTAAAGTCTAAAAAATTTGTTATTGGCAAATACGATTGTCAAGGATGGTTCAATGTTTATAAACAAACTATTTAGTTCGTATATTGATGGTGATATCTCTGCTGATATTGTATATGGGAATATGTCTTGTATACCACAAAGAACTGGGGTCTGGAATGGTGAGTATGGTTATTACACTGCTACTATGTTTAAATATCCTCAATGAATTAGAAAGACAAAAGTAATGAAAGCTATGATTTTCTCAAAATATATAGTCTGTATAGTCAGCACCAAGAGTAATGATGGAGTGTAAAGAACTCAACGCTCATCTGAGCGCCTTTTGTGAGCACCGCGCCAACATCTGGCTGCTGTTCTCCGTACAATATTGTATTTTGCACGTGCGCGCGTGCAAGTTGCATTCAGGTGCGGTATTAAAAATCCTAAAAATAAGCAAGTGACACTCCATTATTACTCTCGGCGCTGACTATATCAAGAGCTAGCTTTGCAGTGATGTAGCCTGGAAGGAAGCTGTGTTAGATTATAATCAATGTATTTTAGAAAAGAAAGCTTCCAATTCACCAATTTTTCAGTTATATTATATAACATTGCCTTTCCACTCTTTATACAGATTATTTTCATTTAGCATTGTTACTTATTTATTACATACGTTTAGATCACCCAATGACGATTTTATTATTTTAACTTAACTGTAAATTTTTTTTATAGATGCCGGTGACAATCCCCGTATGGTCACTCTTTGGCTAAGCGAAAGCATTCCAAATTGTCTTCTGAACTCAGCTCACAAGGGTAATTTAGTTGAGTTTACAGTCACAAAGGATATACCACAAATTGAATCTTATCTGAGAACTAGGTTAGTTTAATTATGTTTTATAATTGTAAATGGAAATACAATTACATTTACATTCATTAAATACGAATACACTATTCAAAGTCGATTTTGTTTAATATACATATATCACGGTGAACACAGTCTGACTAAAAGTATCATTTTTGCTTTAAACATAGGAATATTTTCGACCAAAGTTTTTGTAATAAACAAACTTAGACTACGTTACATAGCAATGACACTAATTGTAATTGTTAGTCGAGTCGGTCAAAACCAAAATGTTGAGTTTTCTAAATTCTGATTCATCTTTTTTTGTTTTAGTTGTTCGTTGATATCTATTTGTATCGGTCGTTTCTTCCCTAAGCTTAAGCAACTTTATCCTAAACAATACGTGGATCTGTACTTCCATACCTACAAAGCACCGTTTATACAAATAACTGAAAACGATGGAGTCAGGTTTGTTTATCATTTAATAGGACTCTAATTTAGGGTATTTATATATTTCTAGAGATTAAAATAAACTTTTATGCATTTCCTTTGATCAAAGTTTACAAAAATGGCAGTAAACTTAAAGTAAATTCAAATAATATACTTTTTTTCAGCGCCAACTTCAGTTTTGCAGTTGATATTCTTGTGAATCCACGAGCCAAATACCCGAAGGCATTGGCAAGATTAGGTAAGCCCCGCATTTTTAGTAAATTATAACCAAAAAGTAAAATTTAAGAAAGCAAATGTTTCTAAACTATTAAAATGTATGTTTTCAGATTAATCCCAATATTACCAGATTTTTCTTTTGAAAATGAAAACTGAAAGTCTTTCTTCCGCAATATACATTTTTATAAACTAAACAAAAAATGAAATTCGAGAATGCTTTGGATAATCAGCTAATTTAGTACTGTCCGCGTCTTCCCGTGTAATACCTGAATTAAAAGGAAACCGTCTTATTGGAAACATAAATGATACTACAATTACTGTAACACAGGACTTCTCTACTATCGGAAACATGTCAAATGCGTTAGTTTAAAGACTTTTTAAGCTGAAGTTTGCTTTTGATGAGAACATCTTTCATAATAACTTTTTTACTTTTAGGTTCCTGACAATGTTCCAGAAAGTATTTCTGCTAACCGCTAATGTAATTGTGGAAACAGTTTTACACAAAGGAGTACCGTTGCCTATTTTGGATAATGTCACTATAGCCAGTGAGTAGGGAGAACGTTGGCAATATTATTCAAATATTAGGGTTACTACAGTTATAAACCTAATTTAATTTCTCTAGAGGCGATTTTATCTAGGTTTTGCAGATAATTATAAAGTAAACAACTTGTGTAAAGTAAAAATAAATAGGCCGGCTGTAACCGTTTATAAACATTCGATTACAATCTGTGAATTTCAATTGTTTCAATTTTCAGACAGTTCCGAAATCCATTTCTTCGATGGATATGCACGATTAAACGTCGACTTTGAATACTACGAGAAGCTCTAGGAGAGAAACGATACAGATGACAGTCATCTGAGATTATGAAAGATCTTTACATTTGTTTTAATGAATTATATAGTATTATGAGATAAAAAACATATAACAACACAGTTTACTAAACTAACAACACTTGTAAACTGTAAATCAGTATGTCTCTACTTGAACAATGGCATCTTCTCAACGAGAGAAGAACAGTGTTTCTGAAATTGTTAATTATAAATCCTTAGGACTGGCACTTCATTTCAAACTGGTTCTTAACTTTCAGAATCGAAAAAACACGAATTCTCTGGAATCCAAAATATATTATAACTATTAGCATCCACTGAAGTTTATATTATTTATCAAAAGTTTACCAGAATTGTTGTTGAACGAATAATAAAAAGTCCTAAATTGTAACTTGCATTTGAAATTTTGCATCATATAACATCTAGAAGAAAAGAGATATACGTAGTTTGAATTAACTGTCAAATAAACTAATTGTAATCTAATTAACTAACCTCTAACTTCTCAGACTTCATTTCACTGGCCAAATTGAGCATGTCCCAAGGTGGAAGAGAATAGGTACCTGTAACGGGGACATACATAATCAATTATATTTTATTACAAATTATTTTATTATATTCTTCAAAATAAGAATAAAGTTCTTACCAGGGAACGTAGTTAGATAGTCTTCGCACATAGCAGAAACAATTGGCATGTCGAAACGATCAGCCAGTTGCCATAGATAAGTTATGTTTTTTCCTAAAAGCAATGATTATTACTGATTTTTATTCCTGCAACGGAAAACATAAAACTATTATCTATTTTGATATTGAATCAAAGTATTAGTTATTGGTAAAATGATTAGCCGCAAAGTTTGCACAGTAACTTCTAATAGTAGCATTAGTATATATTATTAAAAACCTGTAATCTCCTTTCTAGTTCGTCCAATAACCATCAAAAGTTCATCAAACTCTGTCGGGTCAACTTCTTCGATTGTAATTTCGGTTGCATTTTTCTCGCTGAAGTTGCCGTTAAAAAGACGATCAAAATACTTTGACCATTTCGATAAATACTAAAATAATAATTATAAACTTTAAAACGTAATCAGTTGAATAGAACAAATTTAGTTTGAATGAATTAGAATTAGTTAACCCACCTCAGAATCTACATATAACTTTCTTCCCTGTAGAATTAGTACACGATTATGTGGGTACTCCTGACTAAATAATATATGTAACTTTGTAAAAAAAACTATACTACGTTTTTACAATATATTTAAAACATGTATATTAGTTAAAAAACTAACTCATCGAGGTCGACAGCTATCTTGACAGTTATTGAATCGTATTTGTTGCAAAAAATAGCCTGACAATATTGATTACCAACCAATGGAAGTTCTTTATTGACGTGACATTGAGAGTTCTAAAAAGTGTTGTATTAGGCTACTTTGGAGTTGTTCATATGTGATAGTATAAGTTTTTAAATAGAACTTCACAGCCTGATCGGGCAAAGAAAAAAAGAAACTTTCATAAATTGATATAAACTCAATTTTTAAACTTTGAATTAGCAATACATATTTATAGGTTATTTTAATTGTTGGCAAACACACGTTAGTCCTATCGATAACTGTTATCCAAGTTTGCGCACTCTCCAAATTCAGAGAGTTGTCTTGACTGGCTTTATAAACTTCAATCTTACTGCCATTAACTACAATGATTGTCCTGAAACATTAATAAAAACAATTTAACAAAGTAAAGCATATATAATCTGTCCAGATAGATTACAAAAATATACTCTAAACTAAATGTTTTATGTAAAGTAATTGGGTTTATAATCATCCGTTGTTGTCACAATACGCAACTGACAATATTTCCAAAAGTTTTGACCTTGGCCTGACCCGGCTCAGAATTGCATAATCTGATTGTACTCACCAATGAATGGGCATATCATAAGTAGTAACAGTCATAATACCATTAACTGCAGTAGGTGTATACGTTCTGACGATTTCGGTTAGAACCATGCCTAAAATAAAATATTATAATTCTTATTTGCAAGCAAAATATAACAAAATTCACACAAACTGAAAGATAACAAACAGAGAAATGATTGTTTTTAAACCGCTTTGGCGTTTCAAAATTTTGGCGTCTCATTTTTTTAAATATAGCATATTCGCAATGGACGCTGGATATTTGCGTAAGTTTTTGGTTTTTGACTACGCTTTTTTGACGCCCAAAGTAGAATTTGAGCGTTGCCCAAAATAAGCGTCTCAACAGCAGTTGACTTTTTAAAAATTTGGCTATTAGCTTTGCAACAGAAATTGAATTTATTCTCAAGTTCGCCTTTATTTCAAAATGTAGAACTTTTGTCAATCTAAAGCGAAAACATTTATATTAATAAAATAATAACATGAGGATTTATGTTTTAGCAAGCAGATGAAAAAACGAGAATGATTATGGTCACTAGATCCCATTTGCAAACTTGGGAATTGTAGAAGCATAAAGACATAGTCACAGTGAATATTGATAAAAAAGAACTTGTTTATGAAATATGCTAAAGACATTTATTGTTCTGTTAAAATAGTTATATGGGAAACGAAAATATGGTTATATAATGCAATATTCATATATTTCATTATCCAGCGAACTCACAAGGTTGTTAAACCAAGTTTATCGAGTGTATCAGGGTACGATAGATTAGGTAGTAACTCTTTTGAAAACTACGAATTCTAAGAATGAATCTGCGCTTTTTTGATAGGGCAAAGACCTCAGAGCCATGTTCGGTAATTGAAAAAGCTAATAACTTATATCCTTGCAAGAAATTTTGAGAAAAGAAAATAAATAGCACTAAATAGATTATTTACTACAGACATAGATCTTTCAACAATTTTAGTGTAATGGCCTGAGAGGAGCCCACGGCAGTTAATTTCAATACCTAATTCCTTAATTTTTTTTTCAGAACATCATTTATTTTGTGTTGCTGATGACGTTTCTCCTTGCCTATATAAAATATATTAAATTTGCGGAGATACGGACAGTTGTTTAACTTTTAACCAATTGTAGATATTCGAAAGATCTAACCATAAGTCGAAATGAGAAAGACATATTGCAGAAATTTGCACCAAACCTTAATACCGTCATTCTTTCACAAGAAACGATGTGTATAACCCATTTTAGCTGATGAATACATTCCAATATTAGACTAATATTGCTGACCGGTTGAAAAATGACTGTTCTTATTAGAAAATAAAGAGTATAAAAGAAGGGGTTTTCTATTTCTATCATCATATTCTACACTAATCTACAATGCAATTCAAGGTCTACTCTGTTCTCATGGCTGGTGAGCTTCTTTTTATAACTTTTTACATAAAAAAATATTTTTCTCAATCTATTTTTGGGCCTTACCGTTCAAACTTGAAATCTCGTATAATATGGTTTATTTTATATGTAAAACTATAATTGTTATTGTCTGTTTCAAAACCTAGACTACATTGCGCCGGCCTCATGGGATGCGCGGTGTTGCAAAATTTCCTTCAAATTCGCTGGAAAATGCTTTCCCTCTCTTCGGGCGAGAAATCTTTTGAAGGCAACATTTACAACACCGCGCATCCTATGAGGCCGGCGCAAGGTAGCCTAGGTATTGAAACAGACATAGTAAAGTACTTTATAATTACTAACATACAGTGCTCTGCCTTTGTCTGCCCTCTCCAACTCTCTCACTCCGTGGAGCCCTCTATCGGGCCGGAAGAAGTGTACCGGACAATTACAGAGGTTACATATCACAGGTAATATCATAGAATATAATCTTGTCTAGAACCTAGAGTGGAGCAACAAGGCCCGACAAAGGAGCCTCGACTGGAATTTCTAGTTTAAAACACCGAGTTCAGAGAGAGTGAATAAACAAATATAACTTGTTTTTGATTGAAAATACTAACTAAACCAAGTTTTAGCCAAATTTAAGATCCCACTATTAGACAATAATATATTCAAATTGAATACAAACCTTTGAAACCTTTATAATTGCAGGATTTCCTTCGTTTTGGTCGATCAGCCCCGGCTAGTGCTGATTCAGAAGAAGGCTCGCCTGTGACAGGAAGATTAAGATTGTTCAGAGATCCTACCGAATTCGGATTCATTGTTTGAGGAAATCAATTTATGAGCTCTGTCAAATAAATTATTGTTTATTGATAATGCTTTTGTTCCAATGAATTATAATGATACTTCTTAATTCAAAAGCAGTTCTTGCTATTTTACTTGTAAAATTAAGAAAACTATTCTTTTCAGAGATGTCCGTTACTTATATAAACAACATATATTTGTATATGTTTTGACAGATAAAATATCGTATTGCAAAATAACTAAAACGGCATTAGCTTCTTAGAAATGTGTTGTTCTACATTAAAATTACTTTGAAACGTAAAGACGTAAACTCACAGGGGAAAATAAACTTTGACTGTAGCTTAGTCTGATTCAGCGATGTTAACTTAAATTATACTTGTTGAGCATTTTGCATGTTACCTTGTAGCTGATTGTGAGGCAAATTATAACTTTTGATATCATAGGTTAGTTAATAGAAACTGTTAGTAACGAAACAAATATTTACAAATTTTTATCTAGCTTAAACAACTTCCACACCTTTCCTGCAATTGCCTCTATTGTATATTGTAAATCTTCTTTGCAATCTGAGGTTAGCTCTTTGAAGAATAAGTCGTCCGATGAAAGTTCAGTAAGAAAATTGAAGTCAAATTTCCATTCATCTGTATATTCGGGGTACTAAATGTATTGCTACTAAAGTACAAAACTTTTTTTGAAGAATCTACACAGTTAACATACTTTTAAAAACTTCTATGAAATATAAGTTTTACTTTGAATAATCGCCGAAACGACTTGTTCTTGAATACCGTAAAATTTCACTTGAACTTAAAAAGGGTGGAACATTCACTTAAACTTTACAAAGTCTCTG
>JAQGAV010001801.1:0-18659 GCA_034691345.1 Phasmarhabditis papillosa
AGATGCTCGTCGAGCTGTGACCAAACTACGTCCATACAAAGAAGTCACGGAGAAAGTTATTGCAGCTGCTTTGATGTGGCCTCAGCCTCAGAAGCAACTTCCTACCTCGGTAAGCTATATTGAAGATATTGAACTAAATCTTGATGTTTAAGTTCAACTTCACCGTCTACGCTGTGGATGTACCCTCTTTCGGTGAGGTTTGGTTGGGTGCCGGAATCCCATACCTATCGAAAAGTGCGGGCCGTGTCGGGCCGTCATTTTGAAGAATTGAGAAAGCCCGGGCCGTCCCGACTCGGCACGCACTTTTTCTATTACGAACATTTAATAATTTGCAAAACTAATGTCCTCGGCGGGGATCGAACCTTCACCTCTCGCTCCATATTTTTCTAGATGCGGGCCGGGCCGGGCTTAGAAAATTTGTGCCTGCGGGCCGGCCGGCCAGTATGCGGAATCCGCTATAACTGGTTATGCTAGGCCGATTTTTGGTGGGCCGTGCACTATTTTCCGTCGCTGAACATATGGATTTTAGTTCATTTCCATAACATTCATTGAAGTTGAATTCAGAATACTAGGTCGCATAAAAATAACCCGAATACTTTACGGGCCACATTAACTTTGTTATTTTAGCTCCGATCCACAGAGCTGCTGCCCGTCTTCATTTTGTCAGAAAAAGCTTAGAGGTGATTAATACATGTTTTATTTTAAATTGTTATATGAGTGGTAATTATTTACGTGTTTTCCCAAAGTGCAACCTTAATTTCATGCTTCAGGTCGAGACTTCCCCTCACGACTACTACACACTGCATGGAAAGATGCCTGTAAAACCATTTGTTATCAACTTTTTGGATTCCGAGAAGTCCAAGTCGTTGTTAGCTTACGATGAATGTACGGAACCATTAGAATACAAGTGCAATTGTCAAAGTAGGTGGATGGATAGTTAACAATGGAATTAGAATTACTTTCTGACAATGTTATCTAAAACACTTGGGTTTACTTTTTTGGCATCTGTTTTAGTCCGCATAAATCTGTTGTTTAAGTGGACTGGTAGGTACACGTGAGTCGAAAAGTACTGAAAGCAGGCTTGGCGTAAAAGTTTGCGGACCCCACATTCGCAATATAAAATCTAAAAATTTCGCGGCCGCCATACATTTTCTGCCGAAATGGTGTAAAAAATTTCAGCTAGATATTCAAGTTTTCGGGTCCTGCGGACCCCTTAGTCGTAAAAATTTTCCCATTTGGTGGACAATTCCCCAGGCCTTACTGAGAGTATTCCTATAAATATTCTGTCTCGATAGTTTGGTTTTCAAAGCGGTGTGCGGGTATCTGAGGTGTTTCTTCGGGTTGGAGCGCAGAATACTTTGTAACAGACTATAGTAATAGTTTCCTAGTATATTATTTTTTAGAAGTACATCTCTCCGACTACTGCGATGTTCAACTAGTATCCTACAAGAAGGTTCATAACCTGAAAATGTATAGCTGGTCCATCAGTCTTTCCGAGCTCGCAGTTAAGCTCCATGTTCCCAAGAATGCAGCTGAAATCTACTCCCGTATTGTTACCCAAATCTGCCAGAATAACTTCTCAGATGGATTTGGTGCCGGCACAAATATTCTTTGTGAAATAGTTTTTGGAGAAACGATGTATTCTACGGAGCTTGTACATCATTCGGATATAGAAAAGACCAAGCTCGAGAAGATCTTGAAGCCATTGGAGAATGAGGCGACGGCTAAGGAAGCTGTTGTTACCGTGTATATTGTGGATATACTAAAATTCTGTAAGTTTTGCAAGATTGTTAATGAAATGGTGAAATATTGATGGGCGTACAAGACTTAAAGCACTTGTGCTATATAAGAGTAAAGGCAGAGTAGTGCGGAAATAATTTTTTGCTTTATTGACAAGAAAGACAGTTATTTTATTGATTTTTGTGCAACACGGCAGCTACTGTGGTTCCGCGTAGCAGGTCAAAATTTTGTACTGAACTTAAAAATTTATTTATAATGTATGATAGGAGTATAGAAAAGAATTGTTGCGTCCTATAGACTTGCTCGTAAGAACCATTCATATTGCAGCTTCCAATGATGTTGCTCTACGGACTTTGAACAATTGGAAACAGAAGATTACCAACGAGGTGTGTTTTGAATACCTGATTTGAATCAGAAAAAAAGCCTTTGAAAAAATTGTACCAATGTTTTGAGATCTGTCTATGGAACTACAACTTATGGTTAGCTAGAAAACTTTTCTTTTCAGGGTCCATTGCCATCCGGATGTTAATCTGGAAATATGTGAAGATTTCAAGTTGATAGCATCAAAATAGTTTCACTGATATTTCATATATTTTTAGTGATTGTTGATAATACTCTCTCATTAGTTATTATGTAAATATTTTAGTCTTTGGTGTATTAAATAAATTAGTTGAATTCAAATTTATTTAGCTACAAATTAACTCAAGTACGTGGAAATAGAGAGTTAATATAAAGTATAAAGTTATACAATATCGTTTAATGTAAGACTAATTTAATTGTTCTAGGTTTCTTGGCTAATTTTCTGACAATTGGCTAACATAGTCAAATTTACAATGGTAATTTATTATTTACAATGGTAATGGGTAATTTACAATGAAGATAAACTTTTCATGATATATACGTTAACAATCCGCGTTATAGGTTGTCTAGTTTTTCATAAAATGTTATTGAAAGTTTACAACCAAATAAGTGTAAGCGGTCTCTGAATCCGTTAGGTTCTGAGGCTGTGGGTTTGACTCTCCGTGGCTGCGGTATGCTTGGGAAACCAGCAGCGTACTTATCCCATGTTTCGTGCACCCGAAGATTGAATGTTAGAAAGGAGCCGACTCTGCTCAGAAGATTCCGGAATGAATGACAGAAGCCCTGCTTCGAAGAAATTTACTATAATTGTGATATGAGTGATTCAGGAAATAAATTACTAATACCTTATTACTTTAAATGTGCGTGTAGCCTAATATGAGTACACCAATATATATGTTCTTACTATTTGATACCCACCTTCACCCTCGAGTAGCACTCCCTAAACTTTCTGTCATACCACAGTACCTCTGTTTTTTCTACCGTACCAATTTATCAAGCCGGCATTACAAATCCGCAAGTAGGTTACTGACCGGCATGGCTTGTCGCCTAACCAACAGAGAATCTTGATACATTCCTGTAAAAACCATAGATGAAACGGTAGCAATTAAGAGAAATGGACTCCGACTAGGTTAAAAACACTCCAAATAGTTATGAAAAAGTGTGTATAATCTGTTAAATCTACGCTATCGCCGGTTAGAATCGGCTAATGTAAAGAACTACTTTTTTAGCATCGCACAAAAAGAAACATGGCGGCCAGTGTTGGGAATTCGCGCATTGTGAAATTTCAGCGAGATTTAAACTAAGCTCATCGTACAGTTGGTTCTTGAAGAGTAAGGTTTGTTAGCTCTGAATTTTTTAGATCAAAAAAATAAATATTTTATATATAGTCTGTTTCAAGAGCTCGGTTTCCATTGCGGTATCCTCTGGAGAGAAGCGGTGTTAAATACATATAAAAGTAGTTTTTCACGAAACCGCTCCAAACCCACCGATTTTTCATTCGTTTTCGATGCATTGCTGTCACACACAATGCGACGCTGAAAACATAGCTCTTATGCAGACTATATTATATGAAAACGTTTTCAACTAGGTTTCGAGTTTTACTAAATATTATTTACAAAACTCGTATACAAGCTTCTACTCCAGCTTTGTTTGCATATATTTATTTATCTTGCTGTACTAATGAGACAAATTTCCTTGACCCAGACTCCTGTTGAGAAATTAGCATTGCGACCTAATCCAAGTCGGAAATTAATCAAACAACTAATTACAAATATCAATTACACAATGAAAAAGTTAAATAGGGCTACTTTAGTAAACTATAGTTAGTCAGAAGACTCTGTACAGTTTTTAGTATTTTGTTATCTGCTGATTTTGGCACAATACCAACACTCTTATAGAAGAAGTTCTAGTTTTGAGATTTACTTTATAACTACAGTAACCTAAACTCTTTACAGTAAAAAGATGTTAGAATAAAAGTAATGCAGCGATATGAGTTTAAAACTATGTATTATGTTGTTTTCACTGTTAAAATGGCTTAGAGCGAGATGCATGTTGAAGGTTAAAAAACGGTTCACGACAGTTCTAAGTTTCGCTTAACTTTGGATTTCTTAAAATAAATTGATCACCAATCCCATTACTCACAATCTTCATTGTAATTCCGCAGTCTTTCTTTGCTTGTTAATTAAAATGTTAAATCTGCTTGCCGATTGTTGAAATCACTTGAAATCTTTGTTTGAGCTGCGGCCGACAACAGATTGGATGCTTCCTTCCGCTTTTTGCCTGTGAATAATCAAAGAGTTAGCAATAAAATTAGATTTTTATAGTTTTAAAAGTTACTTAATTCTATCGTTTTCAATAGTTCACTTACTAAATAACTTTTCATTTTTTTAATGATTGTTAAACCTTGTAGCTAAAGGTCTATTTATAAAAATACTAGTGCACAATTTTATCGGTTACTTGTATATTTCTTTGGATTTCCGCGCTCCTTCTAAATTCTACCGTACACCCCGGCAAACGATTCATCCGTCGTCTATACACAAAATAGTAGCTTCCTTGCCAGTTCTGTTTTCTAAGATTTCCTCTTTTTCCATGATCCAATTCTTAATAACTTAATAACGAGACTTATAAATGAACAACTTTGGTAACAAACCTAACCGTTAAATTGTCATATTTTAGCAGATTCTTGCAAAATTAAAATAAAATAGCATTATTTCATGAGACCCAATTCCCGCATTCAACTATTCAATAGGTCACTTTTTCTCTAGCCTAATTTACCCCTTTTAAATGGCTAAATCGTCTATTTGTATTATTAAATTGAGAGACAGCAGGCCCTCTTTTCACTTTGCGTAACGCGGAAATTAACTGTAATTCGAGAAAATTGACTAATTATAAACGTTCGATTTTAATTTTAAGTGAGTTATTCAGTAGTATTAAGAATTCAGCTTTACTAAATTAAAACTACAGCGGCAGTTCTATTACATTAATGACTGCCACGACTTTTAAGTGGTGTTTATTTCTGCATTGACAGGCTTTTTTCAGACAACGCCATGGGCCGAGCCGGCTGAAGATTTCCCCAAAATTTTGCCCTTGTTCGGACCACTTTTGGATAGTCTGTTTTTCTGAAAATTTTATATCATTGCCAATATTCGCTACGTAACTAGATTTTGAAATGGAGATTCAGTTTCTTGTGTAGAATTGTTTTCGGTAAGAACCATTCGTAGATAACATTTCTTTAACTGAAAACTTAATAAACTTATTTTATTATTAAACTTATTATAACTATTTTTAATATTTAACAATTCCATCCGGCCTTCAGCAGTAGTTATGCCTGTAAATCCACGCAATCCGCTTATTATATCGTTCCAGCCTAATTCACTTTGATGAATACAGTTAATAACTGCCGGAAACGAACATTCTCATGATTTACGAGTTTGTATCTAGTAATATTAAAGTTAAAAAGTAATTTAATAGTTTTAAGTATTATATTAAAGTTCTTTTTCAGTAGTTTTCATTAAGGATTTCAGTTTTACAGTTTCATTGTAGCCTGTCATTTATAATGAACTTGAACAACAAGAGTCTATTTAGTCTGTGTCAAGAGCCACGTTTCCAGTATAAATAAATCCTTTTCCAGAAGTTCATAAATTTTTTTACAACACCGCTGCCCCGGGATAACGCGTCGTAAACCTAGCTTACGCAACATACAATAAGCTCCAGAAATAAGCTAAACTAGATTCCCTTAAGAAATTCCAATCTTTACGAAGAACTTTTTAAAAAAATAACCCCAACTTCAAAACGCAAGTGTCCCATACAATTCTGTCGTTTGTTCAGTTTCCGTTTTCCAGTAGAAGGAAAGTGACTAAGCCATCTTCTTCGAATTTAGAAACTCTTCTATCAATGCGAAATAATACAAAAGTTTTGGAAATATTCATGAATTTGTGGTTTTTTGTTAGTCATCGAAGAAGAGTATAGAAGTTGTAGGTGGCAGTCTTCTGGTACCATTTAACCACGGTTTACCGCCTTGTCTGATTCATTAATATAACCAGACGGGTGGTCTAAATTATCGAATTAGGTAAATGGATACTGTATTACTTTTGTTCTTACGATTGTATATAGTTCGTTCCAGGATATTTTTCCAACGATATTATAGAAAGCCGTGTTCTATTTTAAATCTTCCAATAAAGTTATCTTTCTATTTGTTTCATGAGGACACTGTGATACCGCATTGGAACGCTATTACTTCTAATGTGCTGTGAATTTTACAAAACGAAGAATACATTGCAGTAAGCTCATTAATGGCTTGTATATTTAGTTATTCAATACTTCCTAAACCTTCCTCCGGAAAAGTTGACCAAACCCTTTCGAACCATAAGTTATTTGTAAGTGGTTTTCCATTAAGGTCATCAGTTTCGAACAGTTTGTAAAAACAGTTTGAATTTCCTGATTTGTAATTCAGTTCCCCCCATTTTTCGAAAGCCATTTCTTAAAATCTCTAAATCCTGAATCTAAACTTTTTTTCTCTAATCGTCAATCTAGATCCACATATGTTAGCAAGTTCATAAACACGCATATGCTGCCAATTTACTCTTGTAAACCATGGCCATCCGGGCAATTTAGACATCCGCCCTCGGAAATACGCAACAGGTCGTAATGTCCACACTGCGTACTCAAATAACTACAGTAACCCGTAATTAGAGGGCTCTGCAGTGATACACGCATTGTTTAGCGCAGTATACTGTCAACGACATGATTTATTACCAAAATTGGAAAGAATTAGTGAAATTTTGGTTATTTTGTCAACAGTTATAATAAATTACACTATTTTTAAAGTATTTAGAGACAAAGTTAACTACTTGAGTTGCAAGAAACGTCTAAACCACTTTAACACAACAAAAATCAAAAGATTTTTGATTTTTGTTTAGGCTGAAGCTAAGATAAAGCATGCTTTAGTCTACGAACAAATCTCATGTAGTTTAAAGGTCTATTTATTATAAGGCATGCGCACAATTATATCGGTTGCTTGTACATTTTCTTTCGATTTCTGCGCTCCTTCTAAATTCTACAGTACACCTCTTTAAACGATTCATCCGTCGACTATAGACTAAATTATAATTTAGCGTATCATTTCGTTTTTAGAGAAGTTTTAGAGCAATTTTCAAGGTTGTTACTTATTAGCAACCGATTACTACTATTAAATCGGACTATACTAAACGCGTATTATCCATATACTAACCAGGAACTCGCTGCTCCTCTATGACTCATTTTGTAGTTTCTTTTACTCTGAGGGGGTAGCCGTAAAACCATTTTCGGAGTTCTTTTTAGGGACAGCTGTGTGCCACTAAGAGACATAGAAACTCCATTACAAAACCAAATAGAGACCTCCCACGAATGTAATCAAAAGAACCGTATTAGTATCCAGGACGGAAAATGGACAGGTTTAGTTTCAACACTGGTTCGGTACAGTTATTTAGCATACCGTTTGAACCATTCTCAAGAGAATTACATATCTAGATGCAATTCATTTTCATATATTGTTTTTGATATAACTAGCTTTCAGGATGGTATCATTAGTAACAGTAGTAATAGTAAGAATGTATGAAATACTTTTCAAAAAGTTTATAACGGGATCATTTTTCTTTAAACGTACATTCATTTCACTAAGCTTTAGCAGAGGCGGAATGGTCCGACTCAGGCCGGTTTCTGAAAAATTGGTCCGCTGCCAACCTGTTTGATTCCCACTCTTGAACGGTACTGATTGCTCCATTATAAGCAAAAAAGAGTTATTCCCCCGGGCTTTAACTGCTTGACTTACTTCAATAATTCTTTGATTCAGCGACTACACGTCTATATACTTCTAAATTCTAAATGTCATTCACTTTCAATTACGAAACAATTTTACAATTACAACAGTTCCTAAACAATAGAGCTGTTCTTCTAAACTCGGCTGGTTCGTTGGTGTGACACACGGCTGGCGGATTTCCTTTGAATTTTCTCGCCAGCAGCGGCCGGTGTTTTGCTAGTAGCCGCCAGTCCGTTTCAAGATGTCCCCAAACATTATAAATTATGATGTGCAAATAAGAGAACAAAATCCCCGCTTGTCGCGTATTCTTTGCGATTTAAGTTCATTATTTACATTGAATTGTGAAATATGGGGCGATATCTGGAGCTAAAGTGTTCAACCATTCATAATCCGAAGAATCATGGGATTTTGTAACTTTTAGATTTTTTTAAAGTTCAATAGTGTTCAAGAGGTTGATTTATTAAGGTTGTAAGATTATAGAAAAGATTCCTCAAAATAGATTCTGTAAAGGTTCCGACTTGTTCAATTCTCTTTTTGATTTTTGAAGGTTAACTTTTCGATACCGCGCAAAGAGTAATACTGGTGTGTTGTCGTCTAGGTTTTGAAACGAACTATATTGTCTGATTCAAGAGGAATAATGGAGTGTTGCTTGCGTACATCAAGGAAATTTTTGCGTATATTTTCGGTTTTCGAATAATTTCAGAGCCATTTTCAACGAGACTCTTTTTTAACACTCCAGTATTACTCTTCAATAAACTATAGCTTTGAAACAAACTTTCAATTTCACTTTCAATTTTTTTTGATTAGTTCAGTTTAATCATTTACCCACATAGTTCCTTCAGTATTAAAACCTAAACTTTTTGGCTTACTAGTTAGATAATATTCATAACTTTTTAATTTAGTATATAACTGCCCGTTCCTTTTCGGGGTGTTCACGGACATGGCGTCAAAAGTACCCTTGGGCTCAAGTGTTAACCGTATGTTGCATGGTCACACTCCTCTTGAAATCTACTATAAACAAGACAGTCTACTGCAAATAAAACCAACTACTATTAGTACTAAACTATTGCAAATTATATTATATATTATCTTAAGTTTAGCTTATCACTTTTCTTAAAACATTTTGGATACTTTTAAGTTTACTTTTTCGATTCTCTATTGGGGATGTTGAAACTTTTCAAATTTGTTTAATAATTTATACTTAACTTATAGATTAGAAGCATAATCCTTGTTTTTTCGAAATTTTCTACTCTCCAGCTTAATGAAGACATTTACTAAGGTACACTGCTATATTTCTTGTAAACTTTTTTGCTGGCAAACTATTTTGCTCAATTTCTAAGTGAAACGAACTGGCACTGATCAAATTTTTCAGTGCCTAACTATAGTCTGTTATAGGCCAATTATAGTCCATAACAAAAACACTGCAGTAAGCGGTGTTGTGTAAGGTTTCAAAAATCGCTCGCTCTTTGGCAAAATTAAACTTCCATTATATGGTTCGATGCGCAATTTTTTGTTTCTTGTCAGAAAAATATAATTATACTAGTTTGTACAGAAGAAGACGAATACGCAACTACCGCGCTCTGATGTCTTTTGTTTGTTATAGACTATAACAGAGCTAGATTTTTGTACTTTTACAGAAAATGCTTCTAAACCATCGATTTTTGATTCATTTTTATATAACAGCGCACCTCGCAGCAGACTGTATTATATCTAATTTAACTATACACAAAACATTCTATAACTAGACCTCATTACCCTAACGGTTAATCTTTTTTTGCGCCAATCGCTCTATCCGGTCGGATTTCACAGATATTCTCAGTGATAAATTACTGTATAACCAGTTCACAAACCATTATTAGTACCTAGTTGCCAGATATTATTGACAGTTGGTTACTGCCAGATGCGTTTCCAGTTTAGGATATAACCAGTAACATTTCAAATCAGTCGAAAAATTACATGATTTACATTTCGGAAACGTTGAAAATTTTAAGAAAATCTTTTTCTATCTAAGGTATTCTATATCAGTTATAGTGTATAGTCAGGTTTAGAAGTAATAAGGTTATGTGTGCTGCGTATTTCATCATTTTTAACACTGCGCCTGCTGGCATTCTACGTGCGCGATACCAGCAGATTGCAAACTTGCTTTCGCTCTGCCTTACTCGGACAAAATATTGCAACACTCCTGCTTATTAACACGGCTGTATCACATTTGAATCCGACAATACCTGATAGGGAATAACTTTGTCTTGCATAATACTTAGCAGTCAATAAATATTATGATCATCTTCAACTTACACGTCGAACACGTTACATGTGACATAAATTAAACTTCTTTTATAATTTTTATTAGCCTATATTCTGTTATTATCTATGTATATTATTTATGCATTGGTCATTGTTTTAATTCAAATGTTATTTACAGACCTTGAAAATCCCTCCGAGACACTGTTGCTACATACAGTACTCTCGTGTAGGTAATACTTGAAAGGTCGAAACAAGAGAATAAATAAAGAAAATAGTTAGAGACAACCAACTGACTATAACAATTAGGTATTCATATTGTTTGTTTGTAAAGGATGATACTATTTTGTTAAGATAAAGAAAGATGTATTTATTAAAAACAGTTCGTTCTTGTTTTCGAAATGCACTTTAGCTCTTTGGAATTCACTGACTGAGTTTTGAAATTTGCTATAACTGTTGATTCCTTTCCAACAATACTTATCTGAAATAATCATGTGACTCGTTAGAAACAAAGTTTGAATTATTACAAGTTTTTATCTTCTAAAATCTTTCTTTTTATGGTGAAACTTTACACTATTTTATATAATGTGGATACACTCTACTGGATCTACAGTCTATCTCATGACCTAAGTTTCCAGAGCGGTATCAAGAGCGGTGCGCAGTGTTATATAAGATGAAGGTAAAATCAGTCGACGTGGTGCGTTTTCTCCAAAAGTACATTCATTTTTTTATATCACACGGTCCCGCTCGTGATACCTTGCTGGAAACATAGGTCTCAAAATGGACTGTATAACGAAACTGTTATGATAATCTGTAAAAGCAACTAAACTTTACACCAATTGCAACGCTATCCATTGGGTTATGAACTTCCGTTCCCTTTCATATTTCGGATTTATTGAGTGATTATGGATTTTATGCTGTTTATCCTCCACAATTTCCACTTAAATTGTTTAATTGAATATCGCAAGGTCATATTTTAAGCGCAACCGCAATCAGCGCATCGCTGCACTCTAATCCTCTTTTAACTAGCTGAAAAGTTTCACAGATTTGAATTTAGAAACCCGTTATCTATTCAGTATCTAGAGCTAGGATTTCAGTGCTCAAAAGTACATTTGTTTTTGTTTAATACCTCCTCTTTCCAGCATACTGAGCAAGAATCCTTGCTCTTGGTGCGTACTATACCTAATTTGCAGCATTTTCCACATTGTTAGTTGCCGAAATGTATTAAACCCTCCGCTATTATGCCATTTGGTAATAATGTTCAAATTGAAATCGTGAAACTCCTTAGTTCTCGTTTAAGCAACTTCATTTAACTTTACTGTTATTTACTACGTAATCAATTGATTTGATCTTGTTAAATGTTGCTTTTCCAAACATACTTCGGCAGGGCTTGGAAAAGGCTGGACCGGGCCGTGAAATGCCCAGCCGTGTCCTTCGGTACGGAACCTTTTTTCCAGTTTATCGAAGTTTCATTTACTTGTGAACCTATAAAGCAAAAATCAAACTTAACAGCAAACAAAGTTATGAAATAAAGTTAACTAGTAGACTTTGGGACGCTAATTTAGCTATTTTTGTATCGCTACAGTTCTTATCTTTCTAGGAAGTAGATTTAAGCGACCATCAACAAACAAAAACTTCTGATATGCATACTAATAAGCTAATATTTCACAACTGTGAAAGCTGAGTAAACCTAGTGTTCACGAGGTATAACTTAAACATTGAACGAAATATAAGGCACTAAGTAGTCTCATGATAAGAATATAATTATATTTTTATTAATATATAGCTTGCTAACTATTTTGTAATTAGATAGTCAAAAATATGACCTCAACGTAAGGTTTAGTTAGGACATTAGGTTTCTAAAGCAGAGTACAGAGATGTTAAACGGAACTCTTGGAAATATGTGGCTCAGTTAGTAAGCAATATTTCGGAAACTTTTACAGAACTCGAATTTTTACAGAATTTTTACAGAATTCGAAGTTTTTCAAACTTTTATTAGAAATCATATCTTAGTTTCGACCTTCAGACTGAATCCTCCTTGAAAGTTAGCTATTCATCCACTCTTCTAAAGTTGATCACTTGACGATTATCAAGTACCTGGATTATAGAAGATCTTATTGCTTACATTTTTATATTCACTTATATCTTGAAAGCACTATCTTATTCTATATTTATTTATAATAGTTCAATTAATTATACTATTTCTACAGATGTTACTGCTACTCCTTTTGGCAGTAGCAGTTGAGAGTCGATCTTCTATGGATTTAGCCGGCCTTCATTGCTCCAGATTAGCTACGTTAGATGGACAGGTGGGTTATTAAGAAATTAAGCTATAGACTTACCAAACCAGTGAAATGTACCTTAAACATAAAGTTTGAACTATATTACTTACAGCGTTCTAAGAAGTAATAAATCAATTCTAAACAGTAATATAGTGTTGTTAAAGAGAAAAGAGGCCGTGTCTTCTCTATTTTTGAATTCGTTTATTGAAGCCAAACTTGTCAAATTTTTCTAGTATCTTCAAGAGGTCATTGAATTGCAATAAGCTCATGAAAGATTATATAATATATTTTCTAACTATATTACTTATAGATAACAGACTACGATGACACTAGGCAAATATCTAAGAACCTCAGTGCATCACTACTACATATGGGACTACACGAAACGGCTTGTCTAACATTAAAGGTAAGTGTGTTCAGAATTCCATAAATATATAAATACTAGTATTTCAGTTAAATAACACTGATCAATCACTACTTCACGCCATCGAATATATGCGGTTAGAGCAACAATTTCCAGTTAGAGGTAAGCGACACATACAGAACCTGATTTTACAATTTTCAATCGTTTTTGTCTAAATTTTTGAAGGTCCGAAACCTATTCTGGATCAGACTACGTAAAGGTTGGCTCGTCTTGGCTGTCAATATGCCACAGGCCCAAACATTTTTACATTTGGCCAAACATTTGGATTGCGGGCCAATTTCAAAATGTTTGAAATTTGTTGACCTGGCCCGTTGCGGAGTCTGTTCTGGATATTTTCATGAATAATCTAAAATTGCATTTCAGCTAAATACACCTTCGCTATTCCTCGGATCACTCCATCATGCATTTGTGATTGTGCCGGAGGAGATGTGCATTGTAAAATGGAGGAATATAACTATAAGTAAGCATAATACGCAAAAAAAATTAATTAAAACACTAACAAAACTTTTCTTACGGCTGGTTAGAGCTGTTAAACCGGCCGGTCCAGCCCAGTCCGGTCTGGGTTCCAAATGTTTGGCTGAGCCGAGTCGAGACGAGCCGGCCAGTCAGCCGTCTGTAGTAAAAAAGGAAATGATAACCCTTTACGAACAACCGGCGTAACCCGGCCGAGGTCCAGAAACGCAGGCCGGGCAGGAGAAGCGGGACCGGTTTAACAGTTCTGCTGCTGGTGCATTAAATATCCACTAAACACTAGTAAAAGTATTTGCATCAAGACTGACCCGAGTATATTTTACAAACGCTGTTATAGACCAAACGCAACCGACAAATACTTTTTCTAACAGGGTGAATTGTCTTCATTATTGTTGACTTTTTTAAAATGAGAATAGTTCTATTTTTGATCGTTCCATTTTCTGGGAGTCTCTTTAGATTTGGAAGAACTTTCGTTTTTGTAAAACTTTCTGCGTAGTTCCTGGTATAAATATTTCCCGTTCCAGAAACTGCAGCTCTGGTCCCCTCTGCTATCGTACCTATCACCCGTCTCAATCATCAGTCGGCTGTCTAGGAGACCAGAAGAGTGAAGCTTGCTGTCAGCTAAAGATAGAGCCATATAGGGGATGGACGTTTAATGCAATACAATTGAGTCAGCCAAATACTGTTATTGTCTTTAGGTATGCATATATATATATAAATACATTCTTGTAATTTTGAATAACTCGTTTACTTTTATGAAAAGAAGAAGTGTTCTATTAGATTATGCTTTTTTAGGTATCGAATTTTCTCTCGGGTTAATAGTCAATGGCATCTGGAGGTTCAGGAAACTTTTGAGGTGAGCCGTTCAGTTTGATAGTTGATGGTTACTTTTCGACTCACATACACTGTGTTTATAACTTTTGGAATATGAAAACTGCTGTATTATAAATTATGTTTTTAGCTGAACCAGGAGAATTATCAATCGGGGGATCCAATATTTTTTAGTAAAAACTAAACTATTTGCAGGTCCCAATGAACAAGGGTGGCGAGCGTTTTACACTAAACAACGGACACGAGATTGAAGTACAAGTAAGCGGTAGCAGGCCAAATAGAGAGGTTCCACCAGGAATGTATTTTGTTAGAGAAGGTAGGCTAAACGACTATAGTATAATTTTTTGTAAGAATACAACTAAAGTAGATAAAGTTAAAATTCCTCTACCGAACCACTGAAGATTTCGTAAATCTTATATATACCATTGTTCTTGGTAAAGTCTTTTCTAAGAGCAAAGATACTATTTTACGAAACACGAGATCACAGATATTTGGAGCGAAAAAGTGTGACGAAGGAACCATAGCACAGCACCTCGGGAGTGGAGGCGGCGAATCAGAACAAATTTGCGAGACGGGGGGATTTGAACTATTGACCTCTATCTTATAAGGCGAAGCTTCCAACCACTGGGCCACCACGCCCACCTTTCTATGAAAAAAAAATTGCCTATTTAGCAAACTTTGAAGGCAAAACCGTTAAGTTATTAGGCTTTTAAGTTTGACTATCGTTAATAAAAAGTTATAAAGATACTGAACAGTGTAATATACATCTGTCTTAGGCACCAACGAGCTTCGTTCAATCCCTATCAACGAGCCAACTGAATCAGATTTGGGGAAACTCGGCTGGCTGAGGTAAGATTATTGCAATATTTAAATCGAACCGAACAAATAATTATAGACTAGCAAATGGTAAATGGAGTGTTCCAAATGGACCCGTCAAGATGAAGGATAAATATGTACGTTTTGTTAAAAAGAAATGTTGATCTTTTAAAAACACGCAAACGAGTAGAACAACTTAAAAACTTTCCGACAACTCAGTCGGAATAGACCTCTGAATATAAAATGATCATTTTCTTTCTATACTTGTATTTTCCGAAAATATACTTTTATTATTATTATTAATCAAATACAAACTATCATTTTCAGCATTTGAATGTGGAAAACTGCAAGGATCAGTCATACACTTCTACATTTGATGGAGAACAATATGTTCTGTTGTCACCAAACGGGGAGGAATCGGAAAACTATAATCTAGGTTAGTTAAGAATAGAATAGAATAGAAAGTTTTATTTCGAAGAAGATAGAAAACTGACAAATCAATCAGGATTAACTGGTTTATACGCATCAGAAGTTGGAAAATTCTGATGCCAAAAAGTTCAGGCATATTGCTATAAATAATAGCCTTTATTTTGTAACTAATGTTCCTTTCAGGTCATCAACTTTCGGATGATCCATGGATAAAAGATGCCAAGATTGAAGATCGATTTGTAAGAGTCGAGCATGCCGAAGGGAATAATATTGCGGTTAGTACCTTACCCATCCAAGCGACTGTTTCGCCCATCGAAGGTGTAAATTTTGAATTCCACAAGTTTGAAAGTTTCACATGCAGGGAACTGATCCAGAGTTACTCTTATCAACTTCACGATGCTGTTCAGGTTCATCTGACAACCGAAAGTCGTCCGAAAATTCTTCGCCATTCTTCTTCGTTCCAGTCATTCATTGGAATCATAAAGCTTGACCAGGAGAGCAAGACAATTCTAAATATAACACTTATTGTAAGTTTAAACATTTTACTTTAAAATAGACTATTGTTGTAAATATTATCATACAAATAACTAATTTCAGGGTGCTAAAGGAACTTTAATTGTCAATCTCTATCCGAATGAGAAAAGTAACGAAACAGAGAATGTCTTTACCATAGGAAGTTAGTTTATGGAAAACCCAAAATAGGAATTTATAATTCGTTAAATAAGTGTACCGGAACAAAACAGAGGTGGAGTTTTAACAGACTGGCGGTTTAATAAAAAACAGCCAGTGGCCGTATTAGAGAAATTCTCGGGTGGGTGCCCGGGCAACAATTCTCAACTGCTCGGCAGCTACAATCTGCCGGGTACCCACCTAGGTCCAGCCTGTCAACACCCTTGCTACTAAAGAACCTGTAATGAAACGAAAAAATTTCCAATTTGTATTCTTTGATGTTTTAATTTCCTCACTCTCTTTTCCAAATTTTGTTTATATTTAGTCAGTTCCGATGTAAAAGACTATCAAACTCTAATGGCCCTGCCGTCATCCATCAGTAGCAGCAAATACATTTGTATCTATCCATCTGGAGATCTAGAAGGAAGGCAATGCAAATGGATACCGTAAGTTTTATTATTATTATTAATCGACCAGTTTGAAGTCTATTTTGTTTATGCTAACTAATATGGTTATTCGTCGTAAATAATTTTTGGCTGCTGAATCTCACGAAATAAAGAACTTTATATAAAACTGATGCTTTAGGTTTGAAGCACAGAAAATGCAGACATTTGACTCAGCCCACAAATGGCAGTTCGGGAAAGGAGATTGCTACGGGTAAGTTAACGTAATATACTTGCCATTTTTATCGTGAAATAAATAAATTGAAATTTTGTAAGTTCTTCCTGTTTAGTATTAAAACAAGGCTAAAAATAAGTGTATAGTCATCACACTTTCAGAAACTAAAAGATTTTCAGTTTGAAACTGATAAAGTAATAAATTTCTTTATCTTTCAAACAAAAAACAACCCTTTCCAGCTGTAACGAACGTGGTCTGGACAGTGTCTGGTATTCGATGGACCCCCGTTCTTGGCTGGACGGAATCGACTCTCCTAAAGAAGCAATAGCCATAGGAATTGAGATTGTCGGTGTGGGAGTTATGCTTTTATTATTAATTATGTTATGCACGAAATGTTTTATACCACTTTTTAGGTGTTCGTTAGCTGTGGCGAAACCTATCAAAATATCAGCCTGAAACTTTTGAAATCCAAAAAAAGCATTCCTAACTTTTCCCTTAGAAAGCAGAAAGCCATATACTTAAGTCACTAAACATTCCTAAGAGCCACTTATAGACGTTATCGTCAATTTCGGACTAAGGGTATAGTCTGTAACAAACAGAAGACCTCAGAGCGCGGTGGTATATATAGGCTTCCGCAATTGCGTATTTGTCTTTTTCTGGATATGATACAAAATAAAACAAGTACAACTATATTTTTCTGACAACAAACAAAAAATTGCGGATCGAACCATATGATAGGAGTTTAATTTTGCCATAGAACGAGCGATTTTAGAAACCTTTAACATCACCGCTCACTGCAGTCTTTTTGTTATGGACTATACTTATAGACGTTATATTCTTACTTGTTTCTTATTAAAATTGTATTATATTTATTCTTGCCTACCAAGTCTCAGTCAGCATTTACTGGTATTGTATTTCGCATAATTTATATTCATTTTTATATGGTATTTAAATTCTAAAATTATAGACCATATCTTTGGACATTTGTATAATATCTTGCTCACAAAGTTGCAATTGTATTTAATTAGGTGCGAATCTACATTTCACCCGAATATATTAATAAAAAGTTTAATTATTGTTTACATACTATGTCAAAAACACCCACCCAACCTTCCTAACCAAGATTTGGAAGAATTCCGAGTTTGATGTAGTCAGAGAAACTATAACTTAAACCACGGAGATCCAAAGGTTTTGTGATCATCCCAAGGAAGTATCAGACTTTTAATGAACTGATTATTATTAGCGACCTCGGATCGCTGTTGAAAAGTGCTGCCCGGTGAGTTTTTGCCGATATTGTTTTCATTAATCTCAAATATTCATTGTTCATTCAGATTTCCTTCTCAAGAGCTACATGAATAACTTGTGAAGTTCGAAGCTCAGTGTTTCTAACTAAGAGTAATAAGTGTTGTTGTATGCATTGTTTGAAGTATGTTTATAGTTAATAATAGTCTAGGTAGGTTTATTGTCATTATCATTTTCTTAAAAGTTACATTTGTGAATAGTGGAGGTTGAAACAAAATTGAGTCAACTAGTTTTACAAGAAGTGAATAATATGGGCCCACTATTAGAAATTTGTAAACTATTAAAAGTCCTGCAATAGAAATGATATTTAGTTTGGTTCCTGGCGTTCTTGTCAATTGGAGACTCTAGAGACTGTGGTGTCATAATTATAATGGGTCCAAACCCGTGGGATTCATATGAAAACTGCACGTATGTTTCTAGTGTACAATTTAGGGTTGCTAAAGTCTCTAGAAACATAGTGTCTGAGCAGAAATCTTATTCGGTTAAACAGTTCTAAGGAAGCTTATATCGAAATGAGGCAGGAATTTTCGAAAATTTAAAAACTGGACATCTTTCTATACTATAGACCCGAGCTGTCTAGAGCACCGTGCAGAGGTGGTTATCCGGCCGGCCCGGCCCGGCCTGGGTTTCAAAATTTCAGGCCGGGCCGGGCCGGGCCGCCGAGGCCGGGTTAGGCTGT
>JAQGAV010001802.1:0-18655 GCA_034691345.1 Phasmarhabditis papillosa
TTGTAATTTTTAAACAGATGGGGGGGGGGGTTCAGTAAGCAAATATATGACTTACATATATTGTGGGGCACAATGGAATGGGCTTTTTATCAAAATCACTCGATTTGTATCCGTAATAACTGCAACAGTCTAATATGCAATAACTTCATATACAAAGTTGCAGTCTATCTCTTCTACTCTAGTAAACGTCTAAAGTTGCACAATATAACTGTTAAATGCTACAAGAGCTAGTGTTAATTGATATTTTACGTTTAGGCTTGGGCCGATGCATTCAAAAAACAACCGGATCTACAAGGAGTTGTTCAAGTCTATGAAGACCTGAAAGGAAAGGGCGTGGAATTTCCAGCTGCCGATCTAGACAACCTGGCACCTATTATCACACCGAAAAGAGTAAGTCCCTAAACAACAAACAATAAAACAATACTATTCCCAAAAATTTTTTACAAAGTTCTGTTTTATTAGAAAGTTACAGAAATCCAGAACTGATTCAGTGAAAATCCTGCAGTTGTATTAGAAATTCCGTTTTCGGAGTTCCGATTTCTTGGAGTCCCCCCCCCATCTGTTGTGGCTAGCATGAAATGTATATACTATATAGTATAAAAAAGTGTAAAATGGTTCTTCTTTTATTCCCACCATCATTTGGACAAAAAATATTTCGTAGCATTATCATAATATGATTCATTCCCTACATTTTCACTATTTGAAATATAGAAGCCAGCTAAGTTATGTTTTGCTTTCCGAATGCTTGCATGATTTGTGTTTGTGTTGTAGACAGTATTCTCACCGGCTTCCACAATCGTTGCTCCACATCCCCAACAGTATGCACAAGTAAGTTACAAAACATTCAAAAAAGTACCCTAAGTTTCCATCCTACTAATAGTTGTTGGAAATTTATAACTCTTTAAATTTCAGACTTCTGAAGTACTGCAGACGGAGTTCTCCGGTCCTATTTTAGCTACACCAGACCAACTAGCTAAGCTCAGAAAAGACATTGATGTAGTTAACGCAAATATAAAGGTATTGCAATTAAACTATATACTCAAACCTTGGTTGGCTTAGGTATTCCGTGACATGCTTTTCGAAATCACTCCAGGAAGCGAAACGACTGATGAGATCCAGCTGCTAGGCGAGCTTTTCACCACCTGCAAGAATATGCAGAGACGAGTACTTGATCTAATTCGTTGGATTGAAAATGAAGATGTGACTTGTGAGTTTTCCGCAGTGATGTTACTAATTGAGCAATTGCAATGTGTACCTGTTCACCAGGGCTGGTATTTTCACTTGCCGGCCCGGGCCGCGGCCAAAAATTTACAAAGTCGGCCCGCGCAAATACAATTTTTGTGAAGAAAATTTACTGATCTAGGTGAACATTCTGATAAATAATATCCAAAAATATCAACATGTTAAGATTATTGCACTCTTTATGGTTAATGCCTGCAAACAAACTTTTTTGAACAATATCCGTTAAAAAGTGTGATATAAACTAGGGCCGACCGGGATCGAAAATTTGAGAAACTGGGCCAGATCGGCCTTTTCGCAGCCCTGCCATTCACCAATTAAAACACTCCATACTCAAAACTTTTAAAAATGTTTCTAATTATCGGAACTATAATTGCTATCCAATCCTTTAGAATACTCAGAAACACCATTGTTTTGAAAGTCGCAGCCGTTCCTTCCATATTATTTTAATTTAAGTATCGTTTTGTTTTCAGCAGAACTGTTGGTTATCAACGATGACTTCAACAGTGTTTTTGAAAAATACGAAAGATTTATCAGTAATCGTAACGGCGAACCGAGCCAACCAGCTGCCAACAATGCAAATGCGGAGAACTTGATCGATTTGGGACCTGCAAGCAACAAGACCATAGGAGAACAACTGGCTGGATTGAGTAAGTTAATGAAAATTGTAGACTTCATTTGTAGTGCTGTTAACAAATACGCATACTTATTAACCAATAAACTCACATAAAATTTTGATACAAAATCTTACTTGTATTTAAAATTGTAATTGATAATTATAGAGGTAACGTCCACAGCTGATTCGTACGCGGCCAATTCGGAAAGCCAGGCTGCTATTGGACTATCGACGGCTGTGAACAACAAGATTCCGTCGGAAGATGAAGCAAGCGCCATGTCTGACTGGTTAGGAGCCCAGGACAAAGCCGGTAATAAACAATTATAATCCATATTTTAGATGTATTCATTTGAAAAAAGCGCTAAAATTCAAGTATAATTAGAAACAATTCAATCATACATCTTTGAAAGAAATCGACTATTTCAGGCAGCAACCAGCCGAAAGCAGATCCGGAAAACGATAAGCTGTGATAATGTGTAAAAGTGTCCACCAAAAAATTTAAAAAAGGTTGTTATGGATCTTGTAAATACGTTCTTTTCGGGCACCCAGTCCCATCTCGGTAATACGCTGACGTCATCAAACCATCTCGTCATTTTCTTATACATTATAAACACTCATTGCTTTTTTACTAATTTAATAAATACTATGCTTTCCTACAACTATTTGTCTACGTGCTATGAATGTCTGTAGAATAAAGGCAAATTTTGAAAAGTTACAGGAAGTTCAACACAAGTTTTTGCTGAATTGACACTTTTCAGTGAAAAACTGTTAACTAAAAGTATATTGTTGTATATCTTTTAGAATGAGAGCAAAAGTTTGCATTTACTTAATGATGATGCACTGGTTGGACATACTGTTCTACTCTACAAAAGTTATGAACATATCTACGTATATTTACCTTTTTTCAAAATTCGCAAACAGCAAATCAGTTAAGCCCAATTGTCTTAATTAAACTCCGCACATAATACTCCATGGTCGATAAAGAGAATCCTCCATCTACAACGTTCTTTATATGTTTGTATATGCGAGCTATTAAATACTAACAAAATACTACCTTGACTCTGGTCACAATTATGAATAAACTAAGCTTTTTATTTAAAAGCACACTATAAGGTCCCTTACCTATATTTGATTCAGAAAAAGTAGTAATGAGGTCTAGTAAAAAAAGTAGTAAACTATGAAGAACTATCTCGTATTAGATGATTTTTCGATCTTTATTTTCAACATTCGGGCCCGGCCCGGTCCGGTTCTAAGAAGTCTGAAACTAACTAAGACGTTAATTAATTTTTTCAAAAACTATGTTGGCCATTGCAGTCTCAGTTAAACGAAATGCGCTCTCTGTCAATCTTCTAATCAAGGGACAATGCCAATCTAAATGAAACCTCAGTTCAGAAAATGGCCGAGGATTGACAATTACTACTTGATAACGTTGAAATGTCCGTCAAACATAAGATAACTCTTTGCATAAAAGAGACTCGCGTATGAGAATATTTATTCCACAGGATGAAGTTCCTCTTTGCCCTACTTGGAGTGGCCGTGGCCACATACTCATCTCTACCCCTCACCCAGCCGTTGGTACCTAAGACGGAGTACCTATTCCGATTCGAATCACAAGTTGTTTCTGGAATTCCTTCTGGCCTAGAAGACTCAATCAGTCGTTTCAACTGTGAAGCTCGCGTTCAATTGACCACCGACCGATCCGCTACACTAGGCCTTAAAAACTGCAAGATTTCACACTCAAATAAGCAAGCTCCTTCTGGCAAGCTTATTAATATTGATGGTCTTGAGAAGAGAGAAATCCCTTCCGAACACTTGCGTTTCTTTGAAATGCCTGTTGTCTTCCACTACAAGAATGGTCTTGTATCTGACTTGCAATTTGCACCAGAAGAACCTGTATGGACTGCCAATATTAAAAGATCTGTAATCAATATGCTTCAAATCAACCTACAAAAGGCTAGTTCCAGTAATATGGAAAAAATGGAATTGGATAACTATTCCGATCTTCCCGCCATCTTTGAAAAGACTATCGAGGGAGATTGTGAAGTGCAATATGCTGTCACTTCCGAAAAGATGAGCACCGTCGTCACCAAGTCCGTAAACTTTGAGAAGTGCAGTCGTCGTGGCGAAATTAAATACAACATGCGATTTTCTTCTGAATGCTCAGAGTGCAAACATTCTCAGACTATTATGCCACAGTCTTCCTATACCTACACTTTCGAGGAGGAACAGTTGAAGAAGGTTGAAGGCCACTCCATTTACCAAATTATTCTACAAAACCAACTTCTTATGAAGAGTGAAATCCATACTATACTTTCACTTGTAGAGTCTTCTCCTATTAGCCGTGAAATGAAGGTTATCCGCGGTGAGAAACAGGAACTCATCTACTCCACAGAATGGGATCAAGTTGTAGAGCGTTTCTACAAAAATGGTGGTAATTTTGAAGAACAGCCATTTGAAGAATCGGAAGAAAAGACATCCGAAATCAAGAAGAATCTTGAGAATCTTTCCAAGGTAGAGGAACACAAGCCAGAATCACTGCAACTAGTTCGCAATCTGGTTGAATCTCTCCGCAAGTGCAGTGAATCGGAACTTCACAATGTTCACGACGAAATGGTGCCTAAACTTGAGAAGAAAACTAAGGATATTTTGGAGCAAAGCCTCGCTATTGCTGGTACTAAGAACACCATTCAACACCTTATTCGCCACATCAACAATGGCGATATTCCCATCCAAAGAGCCAGCCAGCTTTTCAAGTCTATTCAAGAAACTCTCTATCCATCTGAGGAAATTGCCCGCATGATCCACGAATTTGCATCAACTGAAATGTGCCATCGCAATCCAGCTCTTCGCCAGTCTGTTTGGCTATGCTATGGAGCTGTTATACGAGGTGTTGTTTCTCCTTCAATGGAGAAGCACATGATTAAGGAAAATTCACTCAACGTTAAAAATATGTTCTTGACTACTTTCAAGAGAGAACTCGAGAAATCGAGAACTACTTATGATAAGGTTCTCATCATCAAATCATTGGCTAATTCTGCTATCGACATATCTGTTTCCGAGATAGAGCGAATTGTCCTTAACAAGAAGGAGGACTCTATTGTTCGTAGAGAAGCCATTGACGCCCTTCGTCTAATTGGTGAACATATGCCACGAAAGGTGCAGAGACTCCTCATGCCTGTTTTTTCCGATCGCCTGGAGAAATCAGAAATTCGTATGTCGGCACTGGTTCAACTACTTCAATCTAAACCCGAAGTGTCAATGCTATCTCAAATCGTCAATGTTATGGAGCGCGAACCAAATCATCATGTTGCTGCCCTTACCTATCGCATGCTCAGTGCCTTCTCCAAGTCAACCAACCCATGTGAACGTCGTGTTTCTTCCGACATGAAAGCTGTACTTCGCACCAGCCTTTTCCGTCCACAGGAAAAAATAAATTCCTACTATGAGAAACTTCCTCTTTTCTCGTATGAAGCACTTTCTGGAATTAATGTCAACTTGGCCAGTGTGTTTGGTATGGAATCTGCTCTTCCTAAAGAACTTTTCTCAACAAAATATTGAACAGCTACATTCAAAGATTGAACGCATTTTTGAAAAGATGAACAGTCAGGAAACTCTTCGTGAACGCTCTCGCGAAACTTTGAAATACCTACAGAACCTTTGCCAAAAGATGAACATCAAGAGCCGCAAGATTGAACGTGAAGAACCCTTCGCCATGTTGTACTTCCGTTACAAACAAATGGATTACGCTATGCTTCCAATTGATGAATCTATCCTTGAGCAAATTGCTTCAGAATATCTTCATAATGGATTCTTTGATCTTAGCCGCCTCAACATTGACACCAAATTTAACTTCGCCCATACAGGATTTTTCTTCGAATATACACACCAGGTTCCCACCATTTTGGGAGTACCACTTCGTGTTACAGCAGGATCACCATCTGTGTTTACAGCTGAGGGAAGCGTAACTCTTAAAAAGACAAACTACGGAGTTGCTGCTGCCGTTTCTGCCAACCCTTCAATTGCCACGTCTCTGGTCACGGAAATGAAGCTTTTTTCCCCTATCCTCGAGCAGGGAGTGAAGCTCATTAAAGAGATCGACGCCGCTATTCCAATTAACGTTGAAATTGAAGTCACCATGAGAAAGGGATATGAAATGATGATTCGTCAGTCACTTCCAGCTTATGAAAGAAATGTAATCAACATTTCTTCAAGACCTATTGTTTTTATTCGTGTACCTACTACCAACAAATATGCATTTGTTGAGCCGGAACTTAAGACCGTCCAGCTGCCAGCCTGGGAAAGGAGAACTCAAGAATTCGAAACTCAGTTTAAAATCCTTGATCAAAAGTTTACCATTTCCGGAATCAAGCCACATAACTTCAACTTGAAGAGCACACTTTTGGGAGAGTATGAAATGAGCGTTAACGTAGTGCCAACTCCATCAGGCGCTAAAGATGTTGTACTTCGCCTTGCTGTTGAGTCATTAGGGGAAGCTCGTCTTCAGCCTGCCAGCGTTGAAAAGTTGTTTGAGAGAAAGTTTGAAGTCGTCGAAGATGATTGGAAAAGCACTGATGTTGCTGAGCGCCGCAGTCACATCCAAGAGCTTGCTCGTGATTTGAACAGCGGTTACAAGAACCGCGTTACAGTGTCAGTTGAAACGGGGCCCAAGATTTCCGAGCTTGTATTCCTTACTGAAGTGCAAAAAGAACTTAAGTTCTTCAGAATTTCTGTAAACGGCCGTTGCCCAGCTGAACACCATGAATGGACCGTCAAATCAATTCTTGAAGTTATTATGCCAGAACCAATTTCTACGTTAAAGCAAATTAAGGAGCAGAAGCATAAGGAAATTCTTGCTCATTGGGAATCCAAATGGGGATCAAGCGATAAGAATGAGTTGACTCTCAAGCTCCAGCTTGAACAGAATAACGAACTGCGCAGATGGATTAGAACTCTCGAAGAAGGAACAGAGGGACTCTCTGCTTACGATCTGGTTGTTAAAGCCTCTAGACTTAATCAGCTCAAGGCTGTAGCTGACTACAAGCTGGCAGCTCAAACTGAACAGTCACTTACTTACATCTTTGATGTACTCAAGAGTTACACTTTCTTCAGCAGCAACTTGGAAAAGAAGCAAGGTGAGAAGAGACGTGTATCTGTTGAATTGACCATTCAGCCCATTCGGTCATACGCTAACCTTACTGTTCAAACCCCAGAACAGCTCTGGAAAATGAACCAGGTTCCACTTCCATACGTTGTACTGCCTAGCATAGCCCAGGGATCATTATCTAAGACTGAACTTAGAAAGTTCACCACTTCTGAATGCGTTGTAAAGAGTAACAACATCCGCAGCTTCGACAGTCTGCTTTTTTCTGCCCCACTAACTGCATGCTACTCAGTTGTTGCCAAGGATTGTTCAGAAGAGCCGCGCTACGCTGTCTTAGTTAGAAAAATGACCACAACTGGAGAAGAAAAGGTTATTAAGATTTCACTATTTGCTAATTTGAAAATTTCAGAAGGTCAAGGTTATCGCTGACTCCACTTACGAGCTTGAGTTAATTAATGGAGAACTAGTTGCCACTGTCAACGGAAAGAAACTCCACCAAGAATCGGAATTATCTTCCTACAGGTAAATATTATAGAATGGAACATTACATTATCATTTTCTTAGACTAATAAATTGTTTAAGTACACTTAACTAAATTTATTTCAGTATCGTGAAGATTAATTCTAAACTGTTCTTGCTTGAACTCGAAGAAATGACTGTTCGTTTTGATGGTTTCACCCTTAAAGTTGAACTTAACAGAAGCGAAATGAACTCTCAGTGCGGTCTCTGTGGACATTACGATGGCCAGGTAAACTTTCGATTAAAACATAAAACAATCATTATCTTACTTTGTTTGCTTGAGTATTAAACAAGTTGCAGAAACACAACGATTTCCGTACCGCTGATGACTACGAAACATTAGATATCGAATCCTTCCATAGATCTTATTTGGTGAAACACGAGGTAGGTGTATATCACGTTTTACAGTCTTAGAAAATAAATTGGCAATAATCGAAATGTATAATTGTTAAGGAATGTGATATTGATGAAGAAAAGGTTTCCAACAAGAAAAACTACAAAGTATATGACAATGAATATGAAGAGGACTACGAAAAAGACAGCCAAAGAGATTACCAAAGCAAGGACTACGAAACAAAAAAGAACGTTCAAGAAGGTAGATATTGTAATCTGTACTCAAGTCCATTTATTGTTTATAACTAGCTTATACCTTGAAATTAGTAATGTTTGTAATTTGTTGTTTAGAGCTTATTGAAGTAACCCGCCTCTTTGAGCAGAAACACCAACTCTGCTTCTCTGTCCAACCAGTCCGCCAGTGCGCCAAAAACACTATTCCAGCGGGTATTGTTGATGAAGAGGTAATTTAAAATAGTTATTTGTTACTTTGACCATTACTTTGCCAATATTGATGACAAATCGAATAATACACAATATGAATATTCATATTTACAGATCGACTTCAACTGTATTAGCCGTGACTCAGTTGTAGCCAAGACAATCAAGTCCACTCTTGCCCGCATGCCCGTACTGACTGCTCTTCCTAGAGGCAGCAAGATGAGCTCTGCTACCAGAACTATCTCTGTTCCACGCGCTTGTGTAGTATATTAATTTCTCTAGCTAAACTTAATAAATCATTCATTATCAAAGTGTTTCAACGATTGTTTTAAGAATCGATCGAGTTTCAATTCCCTTGATACAAAAAATTGATAGAGTGAAATATTTTCCGTACCGAGGCTACCGTTACATTTAGATGGTCATTACTCGCTTCGACGTAAATCAAAGTTTGTTTTTTAAAAATAACCACGTTGTAGATAGTATTATGCTCTAAAACCTATATTTTATCAACGTTGTTAAAATTTCTCAAGAAAAGGAATTACAGGAGAAAAACATTTTGGGATTTTGGTAATTTAAAGATTTTACACGAGTTTTCTGTATATTTGAAAATCTCATTGAATTCCAAAATGGTTTGATTGGCGTTCAGACTTTTCGTATACAATTTGTGTTCGAAATACCAGATTTTGAAAGCGTTATCTCTTGTCATTCCTTTTCTGGATAACTTTTAACAATATTGGTATCAGATAAGTTTTAGAGCATAGGAATATCTACAAAATGGTATTTAAACACGACAAATTTTGATCCACGTTGAACCCAGTAATGACCATCTCAATGGGACCGTGGTCTCGGCGCGAAAAATTGGAAATTGATAAAATATTTTACTTTATGGAGTTACAAACAATGCATTCGGAAGTGCATATTGTGAAGCATGGATAACGAAAAAGCGTCAGAAGACATTCAGATAACACATCACGGTGCACCAAGGAGGATAAACCAAATAAAGGACTGTGTCCCTTTTAGAATACTAAAGTTGTTCGTTTATGAAAACTAGTGAGTGAAATTGTTCGAAATAACTCGCGCGCATAGTTTTTTGGTATACATATAGTAAAGAGTTAATTAATAAAATAAGCCAGGTTTCGGTATATGCTGTATTTTACAAGGTAACCATTATCAAAAAATTGTAGGAAATTTTTGTCGAGATTGTGCTGTTCTACTAATGTTAACTATTTTATTAGAATGTTAAGAACGGAGAAAACACCAATAATTTATTTGATACAGTATCTCTTGTAAGGCATGTTTGCATTTAGTTGAAGTAGAGGTTCTACCATTCTTTGCTGATTTCAATTGTCCATGTCCATGTAAGCCAATCATGACTGTCATCGTCAGTTAGCTGTGATTTTACCTTATACTTTCCGCGATGCATCATTCCTAGAAATATAAAATTAAGTTTCCCTATAGATTTATGTGCTTTTTTCAGTAATTCAGATTTTAGGCTTTTTTTACCTGATGGCGCCTCTTCCGCTGGGGATATATAGCTCTGAATTTCAGCCTTGGGTGCATACGAACCAACCATTAGCGTCTCTTTTAATACCGGAATTCCCATTTTAGTCACCTTGTGTTTATATCTGAAAGCAATTAGCTAGATTATTTAAATGTTTAAGATGCTTACTTTAATCCAGTAACAATCTCTCTCTGCACATGAAAATCGAACTTCAGTCTATAATGAGTCCCTTCTTTTAACTGAAAACAGGCATCGGCAAGGGCACCTAAATATACCTGTTTAGATTTATTGATCTAAAATAGTATGAATATGTTGTTTTAAGACTTGACATAGATTCCAACCTGTTTGAGATAGTTGCATAACAACATCTGGCCTGCCTTCCACGACTAAGGATATGCTCCGAAGAATAACTCTTCTTTGGTCGCTTGAATCAACAATAACATTGGTAGGGGTAGATCCTAGCAGCGTTGCCTTGTATTTCTCCAAACTTTCGTCTCCCTGTAAAATACATGTGATACTATTTACTTGCTTATTTATACTTTGTCCGCGTTCAATATTTCCTCCATAGATTTTTTCTCCGGTGCCTTGTAGTTGACATCTGGTCCTTCTTCTTCGTTCAAATCGCTCATTGTAAAACAGACAAAACACTAAAAGGAATAAATACTTACTGCTATATATTGTTTTTGCATTCAGAAAAACAACGTGTAGTGAGAGAAGAGAAAATAAAACCGCATTAGAAACAGTTAGCAGCATAACACAACAGGCAAATATTTAATTAAAATTCAGTTTTATGTATGTGAGGTCCTATGGTAACACTGAATTGAAGCAATCAATAGTAGCTAATCACGCATCGATTTGCTCTCAGTATGGAAGAGTGAAGATAGAACGACTAACAGTGAATCATAACAGCACATATTCGCAAATTATCACCAAGAAGGCATTCTTGAACAAGACTATCAATGAAGCTAATGTCAGAATGATTTCATTTATGGTTATAATATGGGATGAATCCCTAAACAGTTAACAAATGAGAGAAAGTATATATAGTTTTGGATTCAAAACTGACAGGAGAAGTTATCGATGTGGGCTGCTTCTTTTAGGTATAAAATAACAGTTTCCAGTGTAACAAAATAATTCAAATATATATTCTAAATTAAGACAATTCTTTGCCGAGCAGTCAGGAAGCACTTGAAAAATCAATTCGAAAGGAATCCTCGAAAGTAAACACGATAGTGTTAACCGAGAAATAGATAAGTCGTGCTTTAAGCAAATAAAGTGACTATGTGGCATGCATATTCAAAAGAAATCACAATAGAAGAAAGTGTACAACATTTCTACAATGTTTTTCACTGTTATTAAACAGTAAATTGTTCCAAATGAGTCATACAGGATGCACAGACAGGACCGGTTTTTGAAGTACACCAAAGTTTGAACAAATTCTTTGGCGGCCAGCGACACTTGGCAAAATGTATTAGAGCGCATTACATACAACTGTAAGCATCACAATATTGCTATGTTGAAATGCATGTAAATTAAGCTAACATAAGACTAATAAAATAGTTTTTAGAGCTACCATAGATAGCTAAGGTATTATTATGAAAATAACTTTGTTAAGAAGTGATTTAAAGTTATGTTCAGTTTGTAATATGATTTTATTCTTTGTTTTGAATATTATTATTTTACGTAAATAGAAGCGTAGATTTAGCATCGCGCTAACTATAAGTGGTTCTTTTTCTTTCTTTCTTTGCCCTGTTCTCAGTTATCATAATGGCACTCCCCGCTGTTGCAACCATGGAATAAACTACAAATAATAAGCCAATTTTACTACTATATTTCGTCACAAATAACGATAAACATCCCTTATACATTAATACTCAATGAATAGATAATACATTTAAAAACTAATTAAAAGTTTCAGTGGTTAAAATGAATTATGGCTGTATATGAGGATATTGGAACTGGTGCATTATTGGTTGTTTTCACTTGTCTAGTGGTTATTGCGTTTAGAAAATTATTGGAAAACAGGAAAAGAAAAAGTCTCAATGACGCGAGTTCGTCAAAAAGTGAGTGTATGCACATCTCAATTTTTAGTATAATTTTCTCATAGGTGGCCACTACTGGACTCCCATCGAAGTGGCTGAACACGGATACTTTTGTGCTTGTTGTCAGAGAAATCTCACAACAGGATATGAATGCGACTACTGTATGCTAAAAGTGGATGATGTAAACCTATTAAATTATTAAGTTTTGTTATAAGTATTTACAGATAAATTGTGTAAAACAGATCTCAACTAAACTCTTATGCAAGGTAAACCAAGTGAGAAATGGTGGTAGCGAAGAACAAATGAAGCATCACTGGGTGAGTCAAATTAAATCACTACATCTTAGTAATCGGATGTTTACAAACATAACTTAAAACAGAAAACAAAATGAATTATCTTAGAGTGTGAAACCCTTAGTCGTCCCTACATATTCGACTCTTATGTAATACATTCATCCTCATAAGATCACCCCACATGTCTTCTTTAGCCTATGCTTTCAGGTTCCGGGAAATATTGATGAAGCAAAATTTTGCCTAGTTTGCGATGAACTTTGTGGATGTGGAATTGGTCTAAAGGATTATCGATGCTCTTGGTTTATTGTTTTCAAAACCTGTAATATGTATTGCTTTAGGTGTACCAGAGTAGTGCATACAAAATGCTTCAAAAAAGCTGCAGAAACCTGCGATCTGGGTTCATTTAGACAATTTACCATTCCTCCGCTTAATGTGGTGCTTCGAAAGCCTGGAAACAGAAATCAAAGACTGGTACTCCCTTGTAGAAAACATAAATAATTCAACTATCATTAGCCTGTTATTGATTCACTAACTGCACCTGATAATGTTCGCAATTGGGTTCCCATCATTGCAATTGTTAACCCAAAGAGTGGATCCGGAGCGGGCAAGAGTGTATTGAGAAAGTTAAGAGCACATTTACATCCTGCACAGGTACGTCTAATTCTTTGAAAACTTTATAGATCCAGTTTTTTAGGTAATTGATGTTACCAAATGCAACATGAAATCTTCGATTCAATGGGTTCAAGAATACACCGATGTTAGTTAAATAAATAATTATAACTTTCCTAACTAATATTTATTAGGTCAACACTCGAATTTTAATTGCTGGAGGTGATGGTACCATTTCTTTGGTCCTCGACGACATTGATAAATTGACTGTGCAACCACCAGTGGCTATTCTTCCTCTTGGAACTGGTAACGACCTTTCTCGCGTACTCGGTTGGGGGAAACAGAATGATGGTACAGTAGATGTTTTACAGGTAAAGCTACAAAACTATTAAGAGAACATTCTGATTCCCTTTTAGGTACTGGAAGATGTGGCATATGGTAAGCCGGTGAAACTGGATCGGTGGACTGTGTCCATTCAAAATCGTCGGAAAGTAACTTAGCAAAAGTAGTTACCTCCACGAGCTTTTGTTTTAGCTAGGCATGCGATTGGCAGATAAAAATCTCTCCATGACCAACTACGTTTCAATTGGGGTAGATGCGTGTGTAACTTTAGGAATGCAGACAACAAGAAGTTCTTTACCGCGTGCATTATCCAGCAGGTACAAAACAAACACAAAAACTACGTTATGATAAACTTCAGAATGATCAACAAATTCTTATTTTTCACTTATGGTACAAAGGATGTATTTGAGCGCGCTTGTAATGGACTTCAAAATAATATAGAACTTTATTTGGATGGGAGGTATGGTTTCGCTTGCGCAGTTTTACAACTCCTATGATTTTTAGCGAAACTCCATGCAATTTACCCGAAGTTGAAGGCCTCGTCTTTCTCAATATTGGATGCTGGGGTGCGGGAGTGAGAGTAAGGTTGCCAGGTCATTAATAAACTAAATTGAACACCTTAGCCCTGGTCGGAGGCTCCAGAAGAATGGTCTCAAAGCATGAGCGATGGTAAATTTGAAATCTTTGCTGTGAGGTCGTCTTTCCACATTGCTCAACTACAGGTGTGTTCAGCTCAAATAACCAACATCCGGTGTTTAATTTTAATATAAATATACTGCGCTCTAAGAATGTGGTAACCTTTGGTAGCAAAATAGTAAAGACTGAACATTTTGAATTTACCAATTTATTCAAGGTCGGCATGTCGTCTCCTATTCTTATTGGGCAAGCCAAAAGTGTGAAGCTCATTGTGAAACATGGGAACTTACCAATGCAAAGGTTTGTAGCCATACAGGGAGCTTCAATATCCCGTTTTTGTTATAGCGATGGAGAAGCTTGGAGTCAACCACCAGCAACGATAATGATTCAACGCAAATGCAGTAGCTCCATGATAGAAAAAGTGGAACCAACGTTACCGAAAGAACGGGGCTTTTTTTAGGATATTGTGGTAGTTTAGTTTAAAAACAATGCATATTCATTTACTCAGATGATTAGATTTCTACAAGCTTTAACATTAGTTTAGATCAGCTCCCGTAATTACGAAGATTCTGAATATATTATTGAGAAAATAATCATATCATTTGACCCTGTGATGATTTTAGCAGATTCCAATTACTCTTAAAAAGCTCCATTTAGAACTTCATTTTGACATTTCATCATCAATTATTCGAGATCTCTATTGTATATGTTGTTGGCAAGTAAATTACCTGTACTGAAGATACTAGTTTTAATTTGTTCAAGGGAAACGAGAGGGCAAGCTCACAGAAGAAACACAGATACCACTAGTGTCATTAGGAAACAAACGATTTTTAGTGTTCCAGAAACTCGTTTTTAAACAATTCTTTACTAATTATAGTAAGATCTAAACCAATAGTTATTTGATGCATGTAATCGCTTTGGTATATCAACGATAGTACAGCCTTTCCTTATTAGTTGTCAAATGGTGATCCCAACGAAACAAACATGTTTAACACAATATAAATTTACGTTCTGGACCTAAAATAATATTATTTTTGACAACCCCATATATTACCACAACATGTTGAACACATCGATTACGCGAAGAGCCACAAAAGCTACAGTAATCACTCATTAAAATTCACTATTCCTAAAAAAATGCACGAATTTTCATACAAAAAGAGTATTTCGAAAATCTTTTTGGACATGTTGGAGTGTGTGAGGCAAACGTTAGCAAAGTCTGCTCCTATTCAGTAGCAGGCTCTTCGTCCTTCTCTTTTGAGAGATTCTTCCAAATTCTGGAGATGAGATGATATTCTTGATTAGTTTCGGAATATTTCGAAAAACGGAAATGAAGATAAACTTAAATCCTCAGAGTTTACTTTGGGCAGGTTAACGTCTTCTAAACTATTAGCAGATTAACAATCTATGTACAATCTATTTACGGAAACTGTAGCAAACCCGTGAAACAGACCCTTTAATAATTGTCCTCATGGCACATTTTAATGATCACTTTAATGTCTAAACAGATGTCAGCGGCAAACTTATGTGCACATGTGTACACAACAAAACAAAGAACGAAACCAAATCTGGGAGGGCCATCCATGTTTCTTTTGCTATTTGAAGCCATGTTCATGTAATTTTTTGATTCTAAAATACGTTGTGGAAACATTTACTTCACTTACATCGTTTTACCCGCATGAATGATTCCACAAGTGGTTAACACTCTAAAAGTACACACTCATTCAATGAGCAGTTGCTGAAATACTGGTAATATTGTGCTGCATTAAGTCAGAAAGGTGGATTTTTTACTGGCAGCTCTTTTTGCACTAGAATCAATGTGCCTGTATTCGAAGCAAATATCTACGAAACCTAAAGAACCATATCGCTGCGATAACAGCGAATATAGTTGTGATGTTTGTCAGTCTTTATTAAATTTTCTTACTTTACATGGTTATTATCTTGTGTGGTCTTGGGTTCTCTGGGGAATCACATTGTCTTTATCTGTGCGGGTGTTCCCTCATTTAAGACGGCAGCATGCCTCATCATGGCGTATTTGGGGTGCAATTCGGGATAATATCGCTTGCGCAGATGCAGAGACGAGATGAGGCCCGTCGTAAACGCCTCAACACTCAAATTGTTTCCACTCCCAATTGTACTAAGCACTTCTACACATACACGGTGCTAGCTCTGTTCTTTGAACTCTTCTTTATCTAAAATATGAATACAAAATTATTTCTATAGTAAAAATTCTTAGAATCATTTTCTTGCAATTGTCATGAATGAAGTATTATTTTATTTTTTCCAACAGAAAAACTGAGTACAACAGATCGCTCACGCATATTCGTTCAATGTATTTTTAGAACCTATCATTGGAGGTTTCCTTATCCGCTTGTTTAAATTGCATAATTTATCTGCAAATCCCATTGGATATGTAAAAAACAACCAAAAGAGAGGCTGCTCATTTGCCAACTCTTAGCGAAGTCTTATTCAGCGTGACAGACAAAAGAATTCAAACTCTATAAGATTATTCCGCAGACCACCATGTTAAATATTGTTGCCTGATTGTTAAGTGCCATTTCCTTGTAATATGAGCCAATATGTGTTCTGTCTTAGGATCTTTCTCTCAGTTTGTTTAGGTCTTGCTCTCCAATTTCTTTCATTCTACTGACTTAATTTCAAATCATAACTACAATAAAAGTTTTGTCGAATGCAATGGAACTATGCAGACTTTATTTTAAAAACAATAACAATATAGAATGCATGAAGCATGCTCTATTCTTGTTCTTCCATCGTAGTTTCTTTTTTCTCCGGAGAGCAACCTATATCCGAAAACAAACGCGTCTCTCACGAAACTTAGGCTCAAGTCTTTCTCAGCATTTTATATTAACTTTACTAGATTCAGTTTTAAAACAAATGCCTTTAATGCCACCCATTTGGCCTTTCGACCACCTAATGAGTTAATTTCTTGCAGAACTTGCATTCCCTCTTCAACAAGTGCATTTTAGCCCATTTCTGAATCAATAAATGCCCTCTGCTTCATTTTCAATTCAATATAAAACATCTGTTGTCTTCTTTTTGATGTTCCTTACTAAGTAGCAAACAGCTTCTCCTCTTATTTGGTTCACACAATAAAAGTCAATTCATATTTCAAATATTTACAAATGTGCAGGCTATATATTTTCTATAATATTTAATATTGTAAACTTAATAAACATAATTGTTTTTACTAACAAAATGAACAATTCATCAATTATTAGCGGTTGTCTGCTCTGCCCTATTGACTTCTGTGCATGATTTATTCGAGCGCAATCGCGGTGCTGGGCCTTATCCACCCGGGTGGCCTTACCCCCGGACGGACGGCACCACGCGAATTGACAGCATAGCAGCAGCTTGAAATTTGCCAACAATAGTGGGTGGAGTTATAGGCTAAAAACGGAATGAGTGGTCACATAGCACGAAGGGCTCGAATGGACGATCTAATGACGGCAAGTAGCCATCAAGGAACACCCAGAAGCACAAGTTGGACCCGACCGAAGAATAATGGCGCCATGACCGATAGGACAATTAGAAGCGTGGTAGGTCAATATACTTTATTTGTTAGGGAAGTGAAATTGGAAGTTTGAATAACTCCTTCTAAAACAATTGGGAATTCAAAGTATTTAGAACCACAAATAGTAGTTTTAGACCAGAATAATATATATTATCTTGAGAACTTATAAAATAGTTTCAAGAGAGATTATGTGACCAAAAGAGCCATTTTCGCCTAATAGAACAGATAGCAATCGGAAACAACAATAAAACAGATTTGATGTGCATTATAATGTTTGCGTAACTATCAACGACCACCGGGATCGATAACTAGTCCCAACCATAGGTGGCATAAGCTTATTTAATTCACCCGTAAAGGTGACGAGGCCACATGTTACATAGCAACATCGCGGCTGAATAATTATTACCGCTGCAAAATAGACAAGTCGATTAGGTTATAATAACCAAAACAACAGTCTATTCCCATTTTCACTATACTGTTTTAACTAGATCACTAATAAAATACTCCCTGCCACCGATAACTATTGACTTTTTTGATGGTGGGTTTAAGTATTTAAATAATATTTTTTATTTTAAAATTTAAAATTTGGAAATTTTTATTTTACAACAGAGAAGAACTGCTTGTTTTTTAGAAGGTTTGTTTCGTAGGGTGAATGAAAGTAACCAATTACTTTTCTTGCAGAGTGTCAGCCGAGTAAAGTCAAAGGCAGACGAAGCCAAGGAGGAAGAACAACGAGAAATGGCCAGAGCCGCATTCGAAGGATGGCTGAAAAGGAAATGCAAAGAACCCAGAATGCCGCGAGCATCGCCCACAAGGTAACTTTTATTAGGTACACGGAAACCGTCTTAGTACACGCTTAGGTAATACTAAACCTCTGACTCATAGTAATAACATTTTCTAGCAGAGAAAAGCTAACTTTCAAATAATCTTTTCATTTTTTGGGATTTTGTTCAATATATGCTAAGTTCATATTTAGTCGATTCTCACTCTCAGTGGTTATGTAAAATCTCCATTACCCCCCAGAGAATTTGAAACGGCGTGAATTTTGTGTAAAAGCTAACAAGAGGCAAGTAGATACATATGTAATCAGCCTGTACTGCAACTATAGAATGGATATATTGACTTTGTGTTTCTATAAGGGGGATATATTCCAAATACACGGTTTTATAAAAGGACAGAAATATCTTCAAAGGGGTGAAGTTGCTGACTCATAGAGATAAATAAATACAGAACATTAGTTATTGTTTTGATGCTGTGGAAAAAGAAAGTGACGTTTTAGAATTCTAAAGTCTTGAGAATCAAATCCGGGGTTCTCAAAATTGCCCGGGCCGACCTCCATTTTAACGAGTCGGCCCGGCCCGGCACAGACGGGCGGACCATATTTTTGAAAATACTCAATTTTTTTTCGACAAATTTTGAAAAAATGTCGAAAAAAATTCAAATTTTATGAA
>JAQGAV010001803.1:0-18654 GCA_034691345.1 Phasmarhabditis papillosa
CGGAAGTCGGAATAAAATTTTATTTCCGGAAGTCGGAAGTCGGAAGTAAAAAAACGACCGGAAGTCGGAAGTCGGAATTCCGGACAACCCTGTTAGGGACCCACAAAACAGAACTGGCAAAAACTATTTCAAAGGCAATTGCAGAGTTCCAAATACTTCTGAACGATTCTGTTTTTTGGGATTCCTCAAAAGTAAGTTTTCATTTTAGCCAGCTGTACCTTATCGTAAGCTACTTACTGACGTAGGAGTTCTAACAAACATTATTCTGTTCTCATCTTATTATGTTGGTCTCATTGTATATAATCAATACAGTCCGACTTTCCTAAATAAGGTAAGGCTTTCACTTTTCGAAATTACCGGATCCATAATAATCATGATTTTATACTTTTCGTTCAATGGCAATCGTCCATTGATGCTAACATATTTAGATTTTAACGTATAAATAATTGAAACACTTAAAATTCAGGTTTTATTGAATCTTTAGGTTCTTGGATATGGAACCATGATAACCGGTTACTATGCAGCCATACCTATGATATTTGCTATCGCTGTAAAACTCTTATTAGGAAAACTTATTGGTTTGTTTTTCTATTACCATATTTTGGGTTGTTTGAATGTCCAGGAAGTGAAAGAAATCATTTGTTCTACTTAAAAATACAGCTGATAGGAATGTGAAAGTTGTTCGAAGACAATTTTTGAAACCTATTATTTTTTGAAGCCGATCACTTTTATACAGTCCACTATAATTATCTGATATCCCAATAGTATACATTAACCGTAAATAATCTTAGTAATGTTTATCAAACATAATTATTCCCTCCAACTTATGTGAATTATTTGCTTTGTAAAATTAGGTTCATGCGTGTAATTTCATAAATTTCATAAATATTCGCATATTTCCAGATCACGGCATGGGTCTTAGCATTAAATGGAGGCTTGCAATACCGACCATATTCTTCCAAATATTTACGGTGCTGGCAGTAATAATGATTGGAATGGTAAGTATGTATAGTGTTTTGCAAGAGTTAGACAACCGTACCTTCGGCGTGTTTTTATCTGAAAGTTGCCAATTTACCAAAATAAAAGGTACGCAAAACAGGTAAATGTTGTACCACTTTACTTATTATCTCGTCTACTCACAAGATATACATTGCTTTAGGCCGCCAATCGTACAATTGTTCTTATATCACTGATGATATTCGCAACGTTAGCATTCTTTGCACCTGTCATCAGTAGTAGAACCATTCAAATTGTGAGTTTTACTTAGAATCAACCAACATAATGAATCAACTAAACACTTTAAAAACAATATGTCGTTACTCTCCAAACTTTTGTTATTGAGCCATGCTCTCATTGTGAACCCATATGAATTATCTTAACTTCAACTCTATTTCGTGTAAAATAGCATTTATCCTTAGATCGCTGGTCCTCACGCTCACTTTGTTCTGAATGCAAATATGTTTCTTTGCGGAATCATACAAATCCTAATGCCTTTAGGAGTTCATTTTATTGTTGGACAGGAAAATGCAAAGTCACAGGTATATCAAATTACTGTTACTATGAAACAATATGAAAATTTTTGCACCGCTCAAAAATAGTTTTTTTGCTTCATATCACTGATGAGCTTAGAATTGCACCAGTGTTGTGCTGTTTAAGGAGGCACCATTATTTTTAAACTTTTTGGAAAAGATAAAGTAAATTGTTTCCAATATGCTTCAGTTGATCATGCTTTACTCCACCTGAACCAGAGTTGGGCGAAAGTCTTTCGCGAAACACGACTTTCGCGAAAGTCTTTCGCGAAAGGGCTCTTTCGCGTTTCGCGAAAGAAATATGCTGCTTTCGCGAAAGATGTTTCGCGAAAGCAGTTTGAAAATTCTTTCGACTTTCGACTTTCGACTTTCGCGAAAGAACATTTTTGACTTTCGCCCAGCTCTGCGCCCGAGCGTTGGTGCATACGGCCACTGTTGACAACGCAGTCCTTTAATTGCACATTTCGAATTTGCCTTTTCCTAAACTTTGATAATTAAATTTTTGTAGCTTGTTTTTGTTGTTGATTAATTTTATTTTGTTCAGTTTTATTTTTATCTGTTTAAATTATAGTTTAGTCACTGCTAAAGTGGTCTTTCTTTTTGCACAGGAACGAAATTTCGGTGACTATTATGCTTGTTTTAGGTGCATGAGGGAACACGAATGCGTACTAGAAAGTGCGGTTAAAATATTGGGTGTGGGGGTTTTGGGAGTAGTTCTAACTACACTGGCTGCTAGTGGTTGAATTGGGGACCTAATATCTTCAAATTGCAAAATTTTTTGTCATTTTTATGTTGGGTGGTCTTTTAAATTTTCTTTTAAAATTAGAGCTTCTGTGGAATTTTACACGTCCTCAGGCTTCATTGTAGTTTTATGTTGCAACCCTGGGCAGAAGCGCAGTCACCTCTGAGCAAGTAATTTGGCCTCCATCAGTTACAATGTCTGATTGGGATCTCTGCCTCCTCTTCAAGGAGAGGTGTCTGCGAAAAATGTTTAACTTTTGCAAAAAAACAATTCTATAATAAACACACACACTTGTTGTGGAAGGAGTGAAGCATTCCGAAAACATAAAACTATTAAACAAATGTTGGCTTTCCGATTATGGGCCGTTCCTTATTTTCTGTCTTTATATTGCGCAGTGAGCATTTTTCCGTAATGTAGTTTTCGATCATGTTGCTCTCATTAATTTAAAGTTCAATCAAATTTCATTTTTTTCAGATATACATCTAGATAGCTATCAACTGAAATGAACCGCCCTAAGAGAGAGCCCCTTGAAGGGTTGCGCAAGAAGATGGCCATGTTTTCGAAATGCCAGTCTTCTCGTCATTGCGCTTGTCGAGGATTTCGGCCACTGACCTATTCGAAAGGTCATGAAAATGGACGATTTGCTGTAGGTTAATTTGGAAAATTTCGAATATGCTTTGCAGAAGAAGGAAATACATGTTTGGAAAGAATATTATTGTTTCAGGTTGATGCGGAAGCCATTCTAACTGCAGATGAAAAGGACAAATGCCGCCGCTGTTCCCACACGCTCAGTTCGTTCATTTGCTATTGCTGTGTATAGTATATTTCTTTTAGAGGATCATCTCAGCCCTTCCCCGTATCACGAAGAATCGCAATTTTTGGGCAGTCTTATGGATGATGCAATTCACTTACAAGATCTTTTGAAGGACGCCAGTGACGCTGATTTGCTAAAGGCATGCTTTATTCTTCACCATTACTCGCTGCAAGGAAACTAGATGCAAATCGCATTAATAGGGTGGCTCTTCAGTAAACGTTTTGGCAATTTTCCGGTATATCTGTGAATTTACAATAAAACTGTATACCGGAAACATTTTTCATGGTAAATTTTCCGGTAAAACAGAATACCTGTAAATGCTTATGGTAAATTTACTATAACAATTTACCGGGAAATCATTTAAAAATTGTTCCGATAACCGGTTTACCATATCGTTTGTCATACCGAAACCCATCTTACTTATTAAGCATTGAACATCAACACTGGGAATGCTGACCTGTCTCTGCTCATCCCCTCCCACTTTAATTTTATCGGCGCTTAGTTGTCCTATTGTGCCTGCGAATAATTACACTAGGGACCAATATGTTATCGAACTACATCTAATATAGTTGCTTATTCTTTTGTTACTGTCGTAAAGAGCATAAACTCTCCTAATTGTATTTTCTTAGGCCTATTTACTTGCCTTCACTGAATGTGTAAATGGTCTGCACAAGGAGAAGATGCCGATGGAAGGGCCATGGACGATCGTGCCCCACCTCGGCCTATCGGTGGAACATTTCTTGAATAATTTGTTTTCAACAGTCATGTTTAGGTCAGCTTACTTTAAATATGCTAGTAATATTTGTTTTAGTGAAATGTCTGAGCAAATCGATTTTATGGAAAAGCTGATGGACATGTTCAGGCGTTGGGATATTCCCACCCCAACAGTGTATGCTGAAAACGGTTGGATATTTTGTAGTCGTTGTTTAACCTTTTGTATTTGAGTACCGGACCCTGATGCTGGCACCTACCGGCTTCTGCATTGTCAATGGCTTCATCACGTCACTCTACCCAAGCAATTCAAAAGTCTGAAACTGCTACAGCGCGATCCGCTGGACATTTTTGGCCCTGATGCTCTGTTGATTTTCATACAGTACCATGTAGCTATTCATAAGGACGAAACTCCAATTAATGTACGTAACTGTTTACTGTTTTGATATTATCTTGCTTCAGGAAGAGCAATTTTATAAATTTCTCAACGTAGTTGAGAAGAGCTGTCATGATCTGTCCTATGATGACCATTCGATTAGCATGCCACTGAGGTAGTTCTTGTTTTGGTTCCTCTCTATATGTTTATTTAGTTATTCGAAACTGCCGGGGACCATACAGACATATGAAGGTGATTCCAGCTATCTCCCAGCTCAGAGACCTTCTACAAGTGAAGTTGCACCGCTACCAAGGGAAAAAACAGTCGCTAATAAGGTTTTTTTCTTCTTATTTTTTCGCTTATTCTGCTTTAAATGACTCAGTTGCCTCATCACGGATTCGGCATACAAGATGATCTGATGCTGAAGAGTATTGTCAAGATAGTGGAGCAGGACAAGCAAAGGGAAAATGAAGATGTTGGTCAATTGGAAAAAGCCGCAGAATTAACTATTCAAGCGCTTAAACGACTGAAATCGAAAAGAATCAGGTGAGCTTAATCGTGTAAATGGCTAGGTTTCTTGGTTATATAATAAATAGGCTAATGGTAAACTGCTAGATTTTTTTTTCAGTTTTCACCTGTTGCAAAACGACTACGATCCATTCGAAGAGCAGTGTTACATTGCATGGAGGACACAACTAGTGGCTGTATTCTGTAAACAGCTCCCTGCACTTCAACCCGAGTACATCACCCGTTTTGTTTATGACAAACATCACGAAAATATCGTTTTGGTTGAGAAAGGTGAGTTCTATTATATATGTGAGCACATTCTGCATAGTTTTTAGGTGAAGTCATTGCTGGTATGTGCTACAGGTCATTTCCCGATAAACCATTTATTGAACTGGTTTTCCTTGCCGTGAGATATGATAGACAGGTTAATCCACAGTGTGCTTCAACTCATATCTTTGAATGCTTTAGATACAGGGTTACGGAACTGTTCTTATGAATCGTTTGAAGAGTGTGATGGTGAAAAAAAAATGTCTATATGTTCTCACATATGCTGATGATGAAGCTCATGGCTACTTTTGGTAGAGTTTGTCTGGATTTATTGATGTTTGGATATTTTTTCAGTAAACAAGGATTTGCGAAAGAATTCAGCCTTGACGAACACGTCTACCGTCCTCTGATCAAGCATTATAAACATTCACAGATAATGGCATTTCAGATTAATCCCCTGTAAGTCGACAGTTTTAGAATTCTTTTCTGTGATTTTATTAGCAAATGGCGATAATCATTTGCTTTAGGATCGATTACGAATACTTAAACGTTTACCTGAACGACTGTCGTGATCTCAGCAGCGCGCTAGCTGAAATTAAGGAATGCCAAGAACATGTCCATCATACTGGGCAGTATGATGGTATCGAGCCTATGTTCATGCAGAATGGTTTGTTTTCCTAATATTGAGACTAATATTAATATTTTGCATTAAGGCAATTCTATTCTCGATGTCTCCGAGATACCTGGTTTGGAGCATCTAACATGGAGTCAGTCGCCGGTGAAAAAGGATAGCATAGCTACAAGAATAACTTGGATCCTGAGAAGACTGAAGAACTCACCATATGCCTGGCGTTTTCTAGAGCCTGACGAGGTGGGATTTTTTTCAACCCACATTAGTCTGTATATTTAGTGTTCGAGCCACCTCAGTACCATTAGTTATACTATTGATCTTCAAACGATCACTGAGCGTTACATGAAGGGATATTATCTGCATGAGTCGTTATTTGTAGCGGATCTCAATAGAATGTTCAATAATTTCTACACCTTTAATGGTCGGGGTAGTCCCGTTTACATAGTTGGGTAAGCGAGTACATGGTTTCCGTTCATCCTATATTAAATTTAGACATCAATTGAATATGTTGGCTGTTACCCTCTGCAGGATGAGCTTCCCAAGTTGCGAACAATTACGCGTATTAGAAGATCTTTCGACCAATCCTCCGTCATCTCATTAAATGTTTAAATATTTTATTTGCATTGTTATTTTTTGATTTACTGTTGAAATGTTTTATGTGCATTGTTATTTTTGATTTATGTTGACTGTTTGTTATAAAGACTTGTTATGTTTGAATAAACTGTTTATTATGATGATATGTGCACTTGTTGTCGTTTCTTTCGAACACGGTGTTATTGATACATGCCTGCTAACCTTATCGACTCCGCAGTTCACAATTAATTCGGCCTCTAATTAAGTCCATTGACTATATTTTTTAAAAGCTTATAATCTTTTAAAAACGGGAAGCTTAATTTCACAATACGTAGGTAGCAAAGTTGCTAGTTTAAATCTGACCTGAGGGCTGTGATTTTATGTCGGGTCCGATACCATTGGCAGTATTTCAACAATCGAGGTATGGAAACATTTTCAAAGCCAAACTTTGCCCATTCTTCCCTATTTTCCTCATTAGTGAAAAGTTCACTTAAAATGCTACAGCGCCGAGCCAAGGGGAATAAATGTAGTTTCGCAGTAGTTGTGAAATGTTGGTATCCTGAAAACAACATTGGGTCTCCGAACTCTTCTGATGTAAATTACAAAGGACATTTTGTCTAGACATTTATTGTGGCAATTCAGTACAGTTAGACATTGATGTATCACAGAAAGTGGAATTACTGCTGGATTTCTAGTTGACATTCGGACACAGAATTTATGCACCCTTCGCAGTAGTAGTATTAGTATCTCCACCAGATTGATGATTGTCCGATCACTCGTAGGAAGACTGACATTGAAGCTATTCTAGGTATTTATCATTTATGGTTTCATCTAGTTAATGTCAGGTGTAGGAATTTAGCCAACCGGGGACCGGTTTATACTAAAGATTGTCTACAACAGAAGAACCGCGGATAACTAGGATCACACCATTATCAAGCATAATTATAATCAATTTTCTCGACAAGGTGAATAAAATGGGTGATCCTATATGTTTCCTCAACTCCTACTTCTTCGTTTCTTTTCAGGACCCCATGATGTTTTCCACTTTTCATTTTCTCCTACCGAATTAAACCGTTTAGGGTCTCGGTTTTGGTTCTCTGGTTTCTTACTAATCTTTCCCATCTAGTCCAGCTTCTTATCGATATTGAAAATTGTCGCAGGCAATTGTCTTTAATTCCATTTAAATCTTGCTAAAACACATTAGATTACGGTGCTTGATTGATACAGATATTCCAACTAGGGGTGCCACGGGACGGGCCGGGCCCGGCTAAAGGAAAATTTATCGCGGTACGACCCCACAAAGTCTGGTTTGGTCAAATGAAATAAAAGTGTTTACGCGTAATCTGGAGCATCGTAGTATGTTAATCCATTAGATTAGTTCAAAAACTTCTTCATTTCCTATGGAACCAGCTTGTAGACTGTCGGAGCTATATCAAAATATACAAATAATATAACAACAATTATATTTAGAAAAATTGTCCATATTTCCGGAGAAATCTAGAAATATTGGAGGTATTTCAGTTGTGGGTGATCCTTTACGGAAACAGTCCATACCAGGATTTTCTGGGTATTTCTTCGTTTGAATTCTTGGATACTTCCTTTATAGGTTCTGGCGGGCGTTTCTTTGCTATGGCCACAGGTGCAGCTTTCGAAACGTCGAATGCTAAAAAGGTCTCGCAAGGAATGACAACGATAAAGGGGGATTACTGCATTAAGTAACAGAAAAGTAGAGCCATACCCTTTAAACTACATATATTATCAGTAACCTGTATCCGTGTTTCAACAATTTTCTTGATTCTCATTACAGACTGCTTATCTGCAGCTTTTTCCACACAAGAGTATTCTGATCGAAAAAGTCATAGACCTATAAAGATGCTCTACAGTCCTTTAGTCTTCACTAGAGATGGGCATTTCGAACTAGATCTTAACCCACCCCAGCCCAGCTCAGCCGTGGTCTATTTTTGATAACTGCACCCAGTCCCAGTTAATTTGTCCAGCCAAGCTGCGCATCTCGAGTATCAAGTCCTTTAACTAAAGTCATAGAACTATATCACAGTCCTTTAGTCAGGCCTGGGCTAAATGTACGCAAGCTAATTTTTGCGAACCCTCTATTATGGTACTACATTTATTGTTTATTTCTAGTATGTCGTATGTTCCACAACTTTTTGACTCAGAAGAACCTGAAATTCCTATTTATAGTATGAATTTTGAAATTTTTTCGCTCGGCGAGGCCCCCCTTCGTAGTAATTCACTACTTTGCGTACATTAGCCCAGGCCTGCCTTTAGTCTTCAGCTAATCATAAAAAGACAAGTCTCTAGATCATCCTTACGGCCCTGTTCTTCACATTTATGACAGGCACACGAAGCAGAACGAGGTGTTCCGAGAAACTGAACCACAAGAGTTACAGTAACCCTACAGTAACCCAAGAGGGTTATGCCGCGATCTGGGAAATCACTTCATTTCCTTGGTCCCATCATCCTTGAATATCTTTCTCGCAATCCTAAAATCCAGTATGCAGACCAGATCCTCGAATTCACCCGAAGGAAGCCCGATGGCATCGTTTTGCGGCTTTCTATCTCTGAAATAAATAGATTCACGGATGAGATTTCAATTTATTCAAACTTTAGCAAAAAAAATTTCAATTCAACTGCGGTGGGCATGAGACGTCAGAAGGACACGTATCGAGTTCAAAAAATTTCCTTAAGGCTTTTCATCTTTATTTACCCATAAGCAGCTCCAAATGGATCCTGCTTCAACCTACCTATGGAGCCATCCAAGCGAGTGTAGATTCTTAATAGATTGGAGTGCTTGTAGTACGGCCTGCATCGCAGTGGGCTTACTGCATTTCAGCAGATCCTACGGCGTATATCATCCAGCAAAGGACCGACCAAGCCATAATCAAAAACTATAAAGGATTGTATCACAAGAACTCTGGCAGACCTTTACCCGGTTTCATCAAAAGCGACAAAGTTGGAACGGCACTTTTCGTAGGGCGGAAAGGTCTTGTAACATTCGTGGAGTACGGTAACTTCGATTTTCAATTATATACAAACTGATTTCCCTTCTAGCCTATTTATGTATAATTATATAGTGTCTATGTTAGTTAATGGTACTTTTGTTCTTCCTTTACAATGTTTCTGGCTAGTTTTATAACTTTATTCATATGGTTAAATTGTTTTTTTATTAATATCAAAAGTTTCGAATCATTCACAAATATATTTATTTACTCTATTATATATTATACAAACTAGTTACTAGAAACTAAAATAAAGTCACTATACAATATCTCAAATTTGGTATGAATCAATACCGTTTTTGATAAAGAATATGGGAAATTGAGTAAAAGAAGTTAACAAATGTCAGGGTTTTCCAGACAAAAACATTTGAATTCTGTAAATATCGGACATAAAAGGCTCTGGAAAACCCCCCGATCTGGACAATACAAATGTTTTATATAATAACATGTTCAATTCGTTTAAGATCACTATTTTTAATATACGAAAGTCCGGTGTTGTAGAGTAAAGAGATGAAATTTGTATAGACAATCCTGGCCGAGTTGGGCAGAAAATAAAAGTTTATTAGCTGCACGGGAGGCCAAATCATGTCGATCTGAAACATTTTAATAAAATATAGTCTGATACGAGAGTAATTATGGAGTATTACTTGCGTATTTTCATGCATTTAGAAAACTTTCCGAGCCATTTTATGGTACGGAAATATTTCTATCACATATTATATTAACAATATACTAACAATATACAATATACTAATAATGAGAATTACTGCCGTAAGTAAGTTAAATAACCTAAACATTAAACATACCTTGAAAACTGTCCAAAACTTGTCTTTATATTCTTGAAATGACAAGCCCAACGATTTTCCTTCATACACTCCGGCGACTGAAAATTTGCAAAAATTTCTGATGAGAGTGGGATTCGAACCCACGCCTCCGAAGAGACTGGTGCCTTAAACCAGCTCCTTAGACCACTCGGCCATCTCACCACATCTAAGCTATGGCAGTTGTTTATTTATATCGCGGGTGAATATTGATTGTTTCCGTTCGATAGTATTAAAATAGCGCTATTAAATATTTCCCTCAACATCCATTTAACAATCATCCTACAAAACTAATAAAAACACTAAATATGTTATCAACAAAGAACTCAAGACACCCACCTGTCATGAATGTTCCAGAAAATATTGGCAGTGATAATGTGTCTATGGATAACTTCTTAAATACTACGGAGTGACGTGAGCCTGTGAATCTCCGCGAATCCAGCACTCGGTAAAATCCATGTAACATTGGAGCTATGACTAGTCCAACAGCTGACATACGCACTGTAAGAAGAGAGTTTGTTGCTTTTAGCTTACATTAACTGACTAATAGAGTGCGACGTTTGTGCCCAATTGAAGCAGATGATGCCAGGCGGGGCCCGTGCTTTGAAGCCTCCCGCCCAACTCTAATGACTAGTCATAATAAAGGTTTACTTTTCCCGAATAATAATATTTGGCGTTAGTTAGTTTAGTTATTATTTTCTTACTTTATTTTGTAAAGACAAGCTTCACAGTCTTTATATTATTTCTATGTTATGTATATTATACATTTGCTACTTAACTAAATTATTATTAGTAGTTTCAAACTAAAGTGATTTCTTATATTTGAAAATCTTCTCATTCAAATAGCGCCTCACTGCGCCTTAACAAAATTTGAAATCCCATAAAACTAAATGATTAAATGTTATAAAATAGTCAAAAACTTTCAAAAAAGCGACTTAACTATAGTCCGTTTCAAAACCCAGACTACATTGCGCCGGCCTCATACGATGCGCGGAGTTGCAAGATTTGCCTTCAAATTCGCCGGGAAATGCCTCCCACCTCTTCGGACTCGCCGCGCTGATGATGAAATCTTGATGCTCAATTACTGAATAGAAATCACGTTTATTTATATATCATCAGAAAAATCATAACTCGATCTATGCAACTGAGTTTTTTCGAATGATTTGGTTAGAGCCTTTTAGAGAAAAATGGACTTTAACTTCTAAATAAAAGAACAGTCCTTTAATCTCACTCTCTCCGTTGGCGAGCAGTACGGGCGAGAGAACTTTTGAACGCAACATTTACAACACCGCGCATTGTATGCGGCCGGCGCAATGTAGTATAGGTTTTGAAACGGAGTATATCTTCAAACACCTTTTATAATAATCAATATACCTAATTTTACTTTTTGCTTTTCCACACTTTTGTGGGTGCTGATTTCCCAGTGGAGATGGTCTAAAGCGGCACATCTAATCTACTAATTACAACTACTGAAGCTAAGGAAACTAAGGAAGCTCAGGAAGCTCTAACCACAAGTACTTAACTAGCATTACATTCTAACACGAACGGAAGAGTCAAGAAAAATGACTGGAAATGACTTGCTTCAGAGCTGTTAATCTGGCCTGGCCTGGCCTGTGAAACCTGGAAAATATGAGGCCAGGCCAGGCCAGATTAACGTCTCTGACTTGCTTAAAAAGATTTGGGGAAGAAATTACCGGGAAGAGGGCAGAATGCAAGGTCAGCAAACTGGAGAGGTGGTTATCCGGCCGGCCCGGCCTGGGTTTCACAATTTCACTCCGGGCCGGGAATTTCATGGAGGCAAACTATTTGATGTTATTTTGCGCATTGATCGAAAAGGGTAGCGTTTATCTATGTTGAATTCATTCCAAACTACTTTTTTATTGTATAAAATAAATGTAAAATATGTTTAACTGAATCCTTTTCTTCCAAAATACGTTTATTCTTATAATTCCGCGCAAAACCCATACATTCTACGATAAAGAGATTATTTAAATATTAAAAATAACCTATTATTACAAATAATGAAACTATTAAAATAACCCATTAATATAAATAATAAAACTAACAGGTCTGTTTCCAGTCCCATGTTCCATTTCCTGTGCATTTTTGTTGAATATAGTCGGCTGTGCCTATTTGTAGACAGCTGACTGCAGTGTTTGTAAGTAAGAGATGACGTTCGAATAATAAAACCTAAAATATACATTTATAATTAATATTAATACATTAAAACTAATCATTTGTATTTAAAGATGTTTTTATTTAACATTTTTATAAGATTTTCCCTCTTTTCATTCGATGAAATTTCAAACGCTGAGAAAATTAGCTCAATCCCACATGAAACAATTAGTCTTTGGAAGATTATATAAACCAAATTATTTAAATATATGTAATCGTTTTATTCTCTTGTTTAAAAAGAGATTATTAATTATGCTATTGCTGATTATTAAAATGCAATTTTCAAACAAATTTGCACTGGAATTAGCTAAATACGCAAATGACAAGGGCTCTTTAATCTGAATCGGACTATGTAGAGTAATAACGCCGTGTTGTCTGCGTATTTTCCCATTTTTAACACCATAGGGCTGGGAATGCAGACTTTTTGGGAAATCGGTCCGGGGCCGAAAATTTGAGGTTTCCCAAATACAAAAAAAATTTTAAAGTCGTCAAGCGCATGGACAATTTTTATGAAAAAATCGACTGATTTAGGTTAATTTTTTGATAAATAGTATTCATAAACACAAATAGGTAAAGATTGTTCCAATCTTTATTGTTAATGCCGAAAATAGCACTGAAAACTAAGTCTAGGGCCGGGACGGGGCGGACAATTTGAGAAACGGGCCGGCGCGGCCGCCCTGTTAATGTAATATAAAGACCACCTACCTTTAATTTGTTCATAATTCCTAGTATTAGTGTATCTTCGCTATATATCTAGACCAACATACTAAAAGTAAATACAAAAAGTGTACAATCTATAAATCTTAAAATACTTGGGAAACATATAGTGAGAAAGTTTTAAGTAAGTTATAGCATCACATTCCTCACGTACTCCACGTTCCCTAACTATTGCCTGTATAGCAAGATCCGAGAGTAATAATGGAGTGTTAAAAAAGAATCTCATCGAAAATGGCTCTGAAAGTTATCGAAATACGAAGATATACGCAAAATTGCATAAAAATACGCAAGTAACACTCCATTATTCATCTTGAATCAGACAATACTAATAGCTAGATTGCCAGTACAGTATTCTGGAGAAAAGCGATTTTAGTCTAAAATGAACATACTATTACAGAGAAGGCAAAATCACACCGAATTTACATTCATTTTTATAAAACAGTGCTGCTTACAAGGAAACGGTGCTGGAAATTTAGGTCGTGGTAGAGCCAGATGAACATATATAGTCCATAACAACAAAACGACTGCAGTGAGCGGTGTTGTTTAAGGTTTCAAAAATCGCTCTTTCTGTGGCACAGTTAAACTTTTTGTTTAATGTCTGAAAAATATTATTGTACTAGTTTTATTTTGTATAATGCTCAGAAAAAACATTTGCAATTGCGGAAGACTATGTATACAACCGCGCTCTGCGATCTTTTTTTAAGACTGTATATAACATCTTTAAAAAACCTAAACGGAGTGTTGAAGTTTCCTCCAAAATCCACAAAGAACAAATAAAATTCTAATTTTAATTGTTAAATGATTTTCTAAAGTGAGAATGTGTGGGCGCTGACTGCTGGGTTTAGGTTGAGTATCTTTAGTGGGCGTGGCTTAGATTGAATTCTCAGCATCTCTTCTCAACACCTCCAACACAGTTAATTATATTAAAGAAATTGGAACACTTTCAATCAGATTCTAACCGAAATGACGTCAGCCAAAGGAGCGCTAGACATCAGTGGTGAACGGGAATCTTCTTTGGCTTCATCGGAGTTCGGAGTAAGGTTTTCAAACATATATAAAAGATGAATGAAAACATGTATAAACGTTATATGAACGAATACTAACAAAATTCCAACGTTAGCCCAATTTCCACCACTGTACCCACTTCGACCACCGCGCCTTGCAGTCTCCGTTTTGTTACAGACTATATTTGGCGGGTTCTGGTGGGGCGTTATGAAAAATGTGATGAAGTTTGTTTTTTATTTGAGTAGGGTGCACTATATTATAATAATAGTAGTTAGTAAAACGAATATCGATTGAAGTTTACAAGGTTTCCTCGAATTCTAGACTATGCATGTACTGCGGGGAACGTGTTTATCCTTTATTGGTCCTGATAGGACTCAGTATAGAACACATTTAAAGCGATATCCACATTTGAATACATCATTTAGACAGTATAATATAGTTTATCTTCAAACCTATTCAATTAATTAATTAATTTACGCGCCCGCTTCCCATCTGTGCAACGGCGCGCGGACCGTTGGTTTGAAGACAGACTATAGATGTATACTCTATTTCAATAAACAATTATACAATATTATAAAGATTCTTCAACATATTCAGGGTGGCGAAACGGTCTGCCAGAATTCACAGTTTTTCGGCCCGGCCCTCAATTTTTAAAAACTCTACTATAAAAATATCTACAAAGTGCATATTGTTGTGCATTATAGTGAGTTTATCTGTTCGATATGAGTGCGCTAGTGTTCCCAGAGTGCAATGTGTATCGGCAACAGAGCCGTATAACATATGGTGAGATGGCCGAGTGGTCTAAGGCGCTGGTTTAAGGCACCAGTCTCTTCGGAGGCGTGGGTTCGAATCCCACTCTCATCAGAACTTTTTGCAAATTTCTGGATGGTCTGCCATTTTTATTTTAACACTTTTAAGTTGTATTCATTTAAGTTATAACATGTTTAACAGAGGTAAATGTTATAAAAAGTGTTTTATTCCAAGATTTGTAATTAGTTCTAAAATATATTATATTTGAAAGTTCGTTGCTTTTAAAAAGGCTCATTGTAATATAATTCCTAGTAGTATTACAGTTAGAACAATATTTAATTATAATCTATTTATTGTCATATCTTTACAAAACACCGATATACAAACATGTACGACATTTACATTGCAATTAAACAAACACACAATTTACCCGTTTCTTAACACTTGATACAAACACAAGTAATAGTTTTGGAGATCAATGGATTCCTAGATTATTGGCGATGGGTTACTGTAGGTTATGGAGGCGTGGCCCGATCGTAGCATTCGCGTCAGGACCAAATGTTTAGACTTTCTCGCCGATCTCTCCGCTGATACCGCTTTCGCTCTCTCTGATTACGGTAAGTTTCTCGAGAAGATCACAAGATTCACGTTTGGCTCGACGAGAAGAGTCACGTCTGAAAAAATTATTGGCAATTTTGTTGGTTAGAAATAAACGTCGGAGCCGGAGCCGGATGCTTTTAGAAGAATCCGTGCCGAGCTCATTATTACAGGGAGAAATTTTCCCTTGGAGCGGCAGTTTTCAAGCCGTTTGCCAATTAAATATCATAGCAGAAAGGTAAAATTACAAAAATATTTTAATATTACTAAACGTTAAGATAATATTTGAATGTTTACTGTAGTGCTTAACTAAGATTTAGTTAAAACCTTAAATTAAAACTACCTTTGCGAGAATTCCTCTGAACGGGAGCTCTTCCTGGAGCCATTGTTGCCGCGTATTGTGGTGTTCTTGGTCGACCTGTAGCAATTATTTATCATAACTCCGCTTACAATGAATATTTTTGTATCAAACTTTTAGTATCCTATTATTGTTCTTTTCCAAATTTCAGCCAAATCTGTTCAGAAACAAAAAAAAGTTTCCGAATGAGGGACTGACGGATGGACACCATAGAACTTTAACATCTTTAGATTTTAAAAGCAAATAATAGATTTCTTGTCAGATGTCACCATAGTTCACTTCCACTGTTACAATAATCCGGAATTTTACAATCACAGTAATTTGAAGTTGCAATTTTCGAATTCCAGGGGAAAAATGTGACCCGGCAGAACTGTACTATTGCTAGTATATTCTATAACAAACGAAAGACCGTAGAGCGCGGTGGTATCCATAGGCTTTCGCAATTGCGTATTTGTCTTTTTCTGGACATTATACAAAATAAAACTAGTACAATAATAAATTTCTGACAACAAACAAAAAATTGGGCTTCAAATCATATAATGGTTTTCCAATTTTGCCATAGAACGAGCGAGTTTCCAAGCCTTAACCCTCACCGCGCACTGCAGTCTTTTTTTATGGACTATATCGTTAACAAACCTCGTATACAGGGATATAGGCGTTGTAGGTTGGCCCTTAACCCTAGGTGGTCGTAACATCTTTTTGCATTTAATAACATGTGCACAGATACGACGAATATCGGGATTTATAAGACAATAAAAATAAAAGTTTAGAGCGAATTTTGTGAATTCCATTAGGTTAACAATAGCACGAAATATCTGAAAAATACATAAGTTTTATTATATATGAATGGGAAATGCTTTGTTTTTGTTAATTTTTAAGTTTTCTTTAGCAAAAACATAGTCAGACAATTATTACGGTTTGTTATAACAATTAACTTCTGGTCAGGCTACGTGAAGGACCGAGCCCAAAAAAGCGAGAAATATTAAACGAAAACGATTTGCTAAAGTCTTTTTTTGCCCGAAATTCTCTACTGACTAGATTCGGTTACTCATTTACATATTAAATAAACTTTTCTTTTCTTTTGGGCTTCGTCTTTTTTAAAAAAATACTGGACTAATTGCTTGCAGGTAAAGGACTACGAATGTTGCGCTGGAGCGCTAATCCGTCTGGGTTTCAGACCATTACCCTTTATAATCCGCGCTCCTTTACAAAACTGACCGTATACCCTTGCAAGCAATACATCCGCCGACTATATTAACGCCTAAAGTCCGAAACAACAGTAACAATTTAGTGTTATTTGCGTATTTTGGGGAAATGTTGGGTATATTTTAGTTTTTCCAGCTTTTCAGAGCCATTTTCTGCGAGACTCTTTTTTTTTGAAACTCTTTGATTACTCTTACACTGTTAGCTCATCCTTGGATTGGTGCTACCCTTTTTTCATCTCCAAACTAACCTGGAATGTGAAGTTATTTGCAAGTTTATCGGCCACTAATATAGTCAATGGTGCTGCTGGTAGAGTACACGTTAGAAATATTATAATAATAGCGAAGAGTAGTATGGAAAGACGTTTCTCTTCCTGAAAAACATGCGGTTATAGCCGATGGATGAATCGTTTGCTGGGGTGTACTGTAGAATTTAGAAAGAGCGCGGAAATCCAAAAACAATGTACAAGGAACTGATATAATTGTGCACACACATTAGAATAAATAGACCTTTAGCTGCAAGCGATTCGTCCGTCGACTATATACTTTTTAATAATAAAAATCAGACGGCGTTTGTTTGCGAAATTACTTTGTCCCTACATTTTTGATCTTCAATCCCGCTGATTCAAATAGTTGTTTACAATTTTTACGGCTAAGTTAAAGTATAAAGGGAATCAATGATACAATAGTATACATAGGTGGTTATCCGGCAGGCCCGGCCCTGCCTGGGTTTAAAAATTTCAGGTTGGGCCGGTAACCACTTCTGTCAGTACATAACAATGCAATAGTAATAATGGAGTGTTAAAATCAATAGTCTCAATGAAATTATCTTACAAATGTTTTCAGTAACACACCATTATTACTCTTGAATATACTCTTGAAACTTATAATTCCGGTTTTCATATAACCACTCACCTTGTTGCTTTTCTCGACAACAAATCTCTTTTGCGAGTTGGCCAATCGTTCCATACGATCCTTTTTAGTCAGTCTGAATGTTTTTTATTCAAATTTGTCTAATTATTCTAATTTTAAGTTCCGTAAATGCTAATTTAGTCTATATATAGACTAAATTACTATAGTCTCTCTCAAGACCTAGGTTTCCAGTGCGGTATCACGAGGCCGGGCGCAGTGTTATAAAAAATTGGAGAAAACGAACCACGTCAACCACCAATATTACATTCATTTTTCATAACACTGTGACCCGCTCTGGAAACCTAGGTCTTGAGATAGACTATATTTACAAGCTTGAGCGGTTCAAATGTCGAGCTAATGCTGCAGAAACAAATGTTTCAAATGTTTATAACATATTGGTCGTTCTTAGCGTATAATCGCTAGTAGCCCTTAAATCCCAGATCATGAAAAAGATTCAAAAAAGAAAAGTTAACGATTCCTTAAGTTAAAGGATATTAAAATTACTCACAAGGGAATGGCCACCGAAGCACTTATTCCCTACAGCTTTACTACTTTATACAAGCAAGCGTACAGAATTTAAGTCCGCTTTTATTTTATCTGCGACTTCCGCAGCAGCTAAAAAAATATAAAAACATTCCTTTTTCCTACCTCTATCGTGGTACGTCGACCCATTTTTGAAAGGCCACTTTGTGTACTGACCATGCCCTTGTGAGTAAACCAGTTTACATGTTTACCCTACCGTAGCGTACTTTCTGGTCATTCTAATTACAAGATACAATAGATCATTCTATCTTATTTTAATATAGTCAACGCCGAGAGTAATAATGGAGTGTCACTTGCGTATTTTTTAATATTTTTACACAGCACCTGCATGCAAATTGCACGCGCGTACTTGCAAAGTACAATATTGAACGGAGAGTAGCCGCAAGATGCTGGCGCGGTGCTCGCAA
>JAQGAV010001804.1:0-18649 GCA_034691345.1 Phasmarhabditis papillosa
AGTAATGTTAGAATATGCAACCAAATCAATTCCGTGTTGATGCACCAATTGACGGATGACAACAAATAAGATTTTCACCTAAACTCGGCAAAAATTCACGATTAATTTGGCTAGTAACCTACCACAGTTGGAAAGGTAGTAGACCAATTGAAAATGAAACATCTAATCAATAAGGTATTTTTATACTTTTGAGCTGTTCACAATTATTATTTGCCATTAAAGTTATTATTCTATTGATTTAAAGTCTATTGAACTCCGTTCTATTTCTGGATAAACGAGGAAGTAACTAAATAACCTTATAATTAATAAACAACTCTTTATCAATAAGTTTTTGTGAATAACAACTATATATTTTTCTGTATTTTGGATCAATGCCAACTACAGTGCGCCGCCGATTTCTTATCCCAAAGTTGCTTTCTCTCGTTGCTTAAGGGCGCGGCGAGCCGTGAACAGTTTTGTCCGGAACCGGTTGATTGGTCTTTCAATTTCGAAATTTAAGTGAATGAAGCGACCATGAGTTCCGTTCTTAACGGAAATATGTTTAGAAAAACCAATTTGAAATAAGTTATTTATACTTCGGTTAAAAGTCCTAATTCCAAGGTGTATAAGTTTCGGGCCTTCGGAAAAGTAGTATGAAATACCTTATTCAAAGTGTGGGCCCGGTTCGATCGTGTTCAGCTCAGCAGAGCTGGTTACCGGCCCGGCCTAACCCGGCCCGGCCCAAAATTTTGCAACCCAGGCCGGGCCGGCCGGATATCCACCTTCGCAGCAGGCTGGGCCCGGTTCGATCGTTTACAGCTCAGTACTGTTCTTTGAACAACAAAAAGTCTGTGAACATAATCAGCTTAAATGAAATGTTTCAGTTATTTGTGTCATAAGCTATGAACCCTATAATAATTCGTTTGGATAATGGTAAATCTGTGGACAAATTCAAAGTGACAAAGAAGCTCGGAGAAGGGACTTTTGGAGCCGTCTATGCTGTAAGTAGAGCGCTCTACTGCCAATTGTTAGAGTTTGGGCGCGTAATCGTCCTTTCAAGGATTAAAGAAAGGATCTAGGACAAGTATTCAAAACTAGATTACAGGCAGACATAGTACGTATTGATTACATTGTAGTCTGTATGAAGAGCAGTATCCTGGATCGCAGCGATCTTATAGATAAATGGATGTACCTTAGAAGGAAGGGCACCGAAGCCACGCAGTTTCCATTCATTGTCTTTTTAATACCGCCGCTTTCCAGGACACTGCGTTAAAATCCGAGCTCTTGAAATACATATGCTATGCTAACGAGATGTTTCGAAAGTAATACTAAGAAACCAGAATTAACAATAGTTATAGCCGGAAAGAAAGTTACACGATACAATATGGCACTTACCCGTTGAAACCCTTTATCAGTGTGCAAATTCGTTGCGTAGCTAACAGTTCGATAAGGAATTAGTAGTGAACTAGAGACTCAGTGGAGAACCGTCCCCAAAAACCGATAAAAGCTTCCTGATTTATGGTCTTTATTCGAAAAACGAAGGGAACGCTGCGTTTGGAAGCAAGGGTGCTCGGAGCAGGCCCGGCTCGGTTATTGGACGACCCTAGTCTTCGGTGCTCAAGTTGGGAAATTTCGTCGTTACCGTTATTTGGAAATGTGGACGATGAAGTCCATAGTTGGCTCAAAGAGTTTAGAATCTAGCACTCAAAAGAAAATAGTTTTCTTGTTCCTAAACTGGGATTTTATGCCGACCCAAACAGAGATAGGTATCCGGGGGACCGAAAAAATGAAAAATTTCAAAAAACCTGAAGTCATGGTTACACAGAGTGGGGCTAAAGTTAAGCAAGGCAGGTCTCTAAACAGCCTCTGAAAACGTCCCGCGAGGGTCTTAGCCAAGATTGAATGAAATATGTTCATTTAGTAAGAGAAAAGCATACATTTACTATATTCCGTAATAAAAGGCATTTCTAATTAAAGAATTCCACGGAATCAATTTCAACAAATACTGATGCGCTCGGAAAATCTAGGACGCCCAAGTCGGAAACTAATTTTAATCTCCGGCGGCGACGATCCCAGCAATTATTCGTAAACCACACAGTTGTTTGGTGACACATATATATAGTATATAGTTGTATTGTTCGACGATTCTGCAAAACTGGGAAATACCCAGTTACTTTAGAAAACAGTATCGAATTGAGTGTTATCCCACGCACTAGAACGATTTTTAGCATAATCCGATTTTCATTGACTATTTTAGTATTGTTTTTGAAGGTTTTTGATTCAATAAGGTAAAAATGGGGGCTAAATAAACTCGAGTTTAATGATTGAACTGTAATGTGAGTCTTTATCATCATCCCATGTTTGTAAACACAGATTCATGGTACTTGCAGGTCGACGATGGTACCGGTAACCAGTACGCGCTGAAGGCTGAAAGTGTGAACGAGAAGATTCCTGTAAGTTCGAACAGTCGGAACTGGTCTAGTTCCTATTTTCATCTCCTGATTGGACCTATGGTTTACTGCAAGATTTACTCTTGGAGTTTAGTATGATTTATGGCTAAGTATTATCGAATTCCATTTCTAAAACAGTAAGAGTCCATTTCGTCAGGAGCTGACAACTCCCTTGAAGTCGCTTGAAACTTTGTGATTTTAAACAAGACAAAATCATTAATTATGTTTTAAAAGCTCGCAAACTCCTAATATTAACAACACCAGAAATTTCTAGCTTCTTAAACTGGAGCTCCATGTGATGCAGAAGCTTCAGGAGCGCAAGTCTCGTCATATGGCAGACCTTATCGATAAGGGCAAATTCGAGAACTTCAATTACATTGTCATGAAATTCCTGGGAAAAAGTTTGCAGGTGAGTAAAATCTAAAGGCAACCATTCATAGGTTTGTTGTCCTTATCTTGTACTATCTTGTATTTTTCAATGAGTTGAATGTGAAATTTGTGCTGACCCGTCGGCAAGTGGCCGCGACAAGACCAAAAATTCCAGACGGGCCAGTGTGGCCCTTGCGGAGTATCTATTGAAATTGTGCTGTCAGAAAAACGATAGTTTAGGATGCGAAAAAAGAAGGGCCGAATGGTCATCTATCGCTTGGATGTGCGATTAGCGTCTCAATTCAGTGCCTGGAAGCGTTGGAAGAACTGCACTGGTGCGGATTCCTACACAGGTACTAAGTATAAGAGTGCAACATAAGCTAATAAAGATATTGATTAAAATAATGTAACAGAATAATATAAGATAAAACCAGTGAAATATATTAATAAACACAAATACGGAAAGCCATGCTCGTACATTCTCCTGAAATGCTTCTTAATATTGTAATCTTACTGAAAATCGACGCAGCACAAGAAAATACATTATAACTAAGTCATTTAGGGATGTAAAGCCGGGTAATTTTGCTGTAGGAAGGACCGAGTACGGCGAGCAGCGGAAAATTTACGTTCTCGACTTTGGGATGTGTCGCAAGTATGTGAATGCTGAGGTTTGTTATAGCGCTAATATGAGAATAGTGGTCACACCACTAATATCTCACTGTACCTTACACCCGAGTAATGTTAGAATATGCAACCAAATCAATTCCGTGTTGATGCACCAATTGACGGATGACAACAAATAAGATTTTCAGAATGTTATTCTTCCACCGCGTAAGAAGACGGCATTTCGAGGAACTCCGAGATACGCTCCTATTGCTAGTCACGAGGGTAAAGAACATGGAAGAAAGCACGATGTCGAAAGCTGGTATGCCATCAATTGTAATAGGCAATATTAAATTTCATTTAGGTTTTACATGCTAGTTGACTTCACCAACGCCAAACTTCCATGGAAAACTATCACTGACCTTAAGCAGGTATACACTTACCCCAATAAATATAAGAACTATAACTATAACTAAGAACTATAACTAACTATAAATTGTAAGAAGAACTATATCTAGTTCCTTATATAAAGTAATGAAATTGAGCGGAGTATACCGGAGAGAGGCGGTATTAAACAAAAATGAATGTACAACTGAAAGTATTCCATACAACTGAAAGCAATATCTGCAGGTCGGAGAAAGCAAGAGAAAGTCTCGCGAAGACAGTGCACTGGACGAATTCTTCAGCCTAGGCTCCAAAGAGCACTATCATAAAGTATTGAAGTAAGCAGAGTGTCATTTATATACATACTACTCTACAATTCAGACATATCGATGATCTTGGCTTCTACGAAGAGCCGAATTACGACAGCATTTACGAAATACTGAGAGCAGCCATTACAGCAAAAAGTGCAAGCGAATTCCCCTACGATTGGGAAACAGAAAAAAAACAATAAAACAAGTTTATTAGCAATAAAATTATATTTCACACTCTTAAAAGTTCTGCAATTTTCAAAACCAGAAATGTGACAATCGAAACACTAGATAACAATATATAAATTAACCCATCTGGTTGTCATAATAGGGCATACCATTTGGGGCTCTCATCTGTGGCATAGGTTGGTTTGGTGGCGCCATTCCATGATTCGGAGGGACTCGCCAATTTCCATGCTGTGCCCAATTATTCGCTGATGGATGCTGCTGGTAAACATTTCGATTCTGCTGCTATAATAAGAAAATACAATAATAACAATGCATGGGTGAAAAAACCTGAACGGGGTATGACATCTCTTGCGCATTCCATAAATCGAAATGCCCATTATTAGCCGCAGCCTGAACTACTTCGTTGGGTCGGAACATATCGGACACGTTGTCCAAGAAAGACCATGGAGACGAAGTAGGAGGAGGAAGTATTTTGTGAACTGTTGGAATCGGAGCAGCTGGTGACGATTGCCGAGCGTAGCCGTTTGCGGAGGCACTTTCCATATTGGAACGTCTACTTTCGGCACGAGGAGTACGCGGCTGGCCTATTACACCAGCAGCAATTGCTGGGATAATTGGATTTACCGACGGTTCAGAATGATAAGTTGGCGTGGAAGGTTGAACTACTTGTACTGGTGGTAACTTGACCACTTTCGGCAAGACCGGTAGGGGATAAACCTAAATTTAAACTGTAAGTGACCACCCATTTGAACCAACCTTCAAATCCGCAAAGTGAGCCAAAGTTTTTACACCTTTGGAAACTGATTCCACGGCAGAGCTGAATTCAGTCTTAGACTTTTCAATCAAGCGATCAATATCATCGATTGCTGATTGCCATTCAATGATGCTCTTTCGATAAACATCCATTTCGGATTGAGTCCGTGCCCTAAAGTTTGCTAAGTTAGATAATACAAAAATTAAGAGCACAAAGCAAATACTGAACACTGATGTTCCTACTGCTACCAAAATTAACCAAAAAGTGACACACATGAACATCTGGTTGTATAGATTGTAAAAACGAACCTTTTGAGTGATTCCTCTGCATCAACTTTTGTTGTCAAGGCATCCATCTTTGCTTTTTCAAGAATATTCAAGCCGACTTCCAGCTGTAATTCCAAGAGAGATGTTTCTGCAGCCCTGGCCCTTTCGGTACCTGCCGATGATGCTTGAAGTGCTTGTTTCTTTTCCTAAGTCACGTAAGTTTCGATATCACGGCCGAAAATTATACCTTTTCTAGCTTGGCTTCTTTCGACTTGCTTTCGCGAAGCTTCTCTTCCATGGAGTGTTTTTCTCGCTCACGCTCACTTTCCTTGTCAGACATTTCTACTTGCAACCTCTTGATAAGTTCACCATCTTTTTCCTTAAACGGAACGGAATAAAAAATTATAGAAAAAAAAATCAAAACCTTTTCCTTCTTCGACTTATTGCGTTCGTCAGCGGACTTTTTCTTCAATTGATCAAGCTCCTTGCGAACACTCTTGAGGCGATCTTCTAATTCGAGCTTCTCAGCAGAGAGGGTTACATTTCTATTCCTATATCGATAATAAAACTTGTAAATTAATCCAAAACTTGCTCTTCCTGCTTCGTTTTCTTTTCAATTTTTTTCAATTGGTTTCGACAATCCTTCAACTGATTGTTAAGAAGAACTTCAGTCTCATTATGCTTAGTCTTCTCCTCATTGAGAGCAGCTTCCAACTAAACATTAGATTACAAATCACAAATTTGAACGGTCAAACCTGTAGGTATAATTTCTTAGCTTTCTGAGCATCGACTTCAAATTTAGCCATCTGCTCCTTAACTTCCTTCATCTGCTGCTCGGAAATTTTAATTGCTTCCATCGCACGTGCGCTAAATTTAGTCACTACACAGCAAAGACAAATGTATTATATTACTTCATCCCACGACGATAAAGACTCTTAATTCTGTCAACGGCATGTTGTAGACAATCACCAGTCACGGATAAGGCTTGTGAATATTCGAACAACTGAACCAGTAATGGTAGAACTTTACGGTCAGTGGGCTCGTTATTCAGCAATGAAGTGAGTTTCCCTGCAATCTAAAGAGAGGTTTGGCATTTTTATTGAAAAATGCATCGTACCACTTGTAGAACTCTCGGATAGTCAACATCAGCCAATAACGAACGAATGCTGGCTTCGATCTCGCTCTCAGGACCATCAGAAAGACTTACTATAAATTAAAACAGTAAAAGTTGATGTATGCCTTCTACCTAGTGAATTAGTACATGGGTCATCCAGAGAAATTTCAAAGTCCCTAGGGGGATTCTGCTCACTCACAGGCTTTCGTCGAACAGCAGTAACAATAGCTCGTCCATTACCTCAAATTATAACATTTGTCTGGAGATTTGAATTATGGCATACTCTTCGAAACGGTTTTCGATGCTTCGAGAACACAATCTGGCGCTAGCTTTTTGAGCATTGAATGCTAGAAATAAATGGAATTCAACTATTATTGTTAACAGCCTCACATCCTTGGCTTCAGTATCGTGCATCTTTGCAAGAAAGTCGGATAATCCAGTGACTTGGAAGAAAACTTTCCTTGCTTGAACAGTACATATACCCGCCGAGAGGAGACATAGTACGTGGTCCTGAAAAGTTCAAATTTTTTAGATATGGATGCGCTCATTACATCGCCAAATTTAACAGATGACATTGACGAAAATTCATCCTCTGGATGAATGGAGTCGAGTGAGTTCTGAATGCATTAATAAATATTATGGAATAAATCTTTACTGTACCTGGGCCATGCCAGTAATGTCCTTAACCAGACTGGTAACTCTCCATTCAACAGTTTTCATTCCATCGTTCGATTCGCAGGCAGGTTCCTTAAAAACAAGTATGCAAAGTGGCTTTTTTTCCTACCGCGCAATCCATATCTTTCACAACATCGAATGAAGCACAGCTCAGAGTGTTCAATTGATGCATGAATTTTTCAGAATATGGTAACGCAGGATCCACAACAGTAGACCCCGAACCAGCAGGGCGCTATTAAATAGACGTACGCTGCCGGAAAGAAGAAAACTTACTCGTTGTCTTCCCGGCACTGTTAACGCCTCTCCAGATTCTTCTGTTTGGCAACTGCACTCCACTACGGAAACCATATCAGGATCCAATCGATGCTGTAGCATAATATCCTCTTCTTCAGCTCCAGAAGAGAGTGAACAATTGGTTTCCCCATCCGCATACTCTTCATCTTAAAAAACCAAAAGTTGTTATATATATATTTCTCCTCCAACCATTATATGCACCTTCTTGATAATCATCAGAATCATCGGTCACATCACTTGACACCGGTAGTCTGAGGTCCTCACCGTCTCTATAAACAAAACAGTAACGAAACACCAACACTTGCTGAAGATAATGATGAACTTACTCGCTGAGCGCATCGTCAAGTGCGAGTTCATTTTGAAACCGTTTTGGGTGTTCTTCATCCGGAAAAACCGCATCAACGTGAACCTACAAGGACTTGTTGTAATATGGAACAGGCAACATAAAGTGCAGAAGAGCTCGCCATTGCAAAAATACCTCAAAACCAAATTTATTTGTTTCATCTCTAACCGAGAAAGTAGGTGATGTAGGTTCATATATCATATCACGTGACAGCGGGACAGCAGCAACGGACGGTGGCACTTCTTCAGTCTCGTTGGTGACGGAAGCCGAAGAACTAGGATATCTTTCAGATGTCCTTCGATTTGCCAGACACGTTGTACCACCGCACGTGCAACGCTGAAACATAGGGTGCTAAGTGTAAACATAAGCAAGCATGCGGGTGAGAGCTACGACACATACAAAGACGAACTTATGCGAGCATTAACAAACCCACTTCGTTTTCGGAGATAGGGGAGGAAGAAGTCGAATTTTTCTGCTCATCAGAACTTATAGACGACAACTGGTTTTGAATCTCATCCCACTCCCCTTGTTTTTGCTTTAACTCCTTTTCCCTGTAATTTTATTATTACAAATGAGTATCAACTAATGAAGACAAACTTGGCTGCCAAGTCTTGTTTCTTCTTCTTCATCTGTTGAAGCGTTGCCCTCCGATCTTTCTTTGATGTCGTCTTAACAGCACCCTTCGTAGATATTGTTTTCTGAGTTCCTGTTAACGCTTGTCGAAGTGAAGTGGGCTTCAAGGGTTCCGTCGGCTTTGAGATCTCCTTTTCTGCAGAAATAATTTGCATTAACGTTTGACACTTCACTAACTGTTTTCCAAACGATCAATACTATCCAGAACTTTCTTCTTGACCAGACTAGACTTCTGATCATCCAGCTTTTTTTTCATTTCCTCATCTCTGTCTTTGCAAAACTTGAGCGCCTGAAGAGAACTTGGTTAGCTACAACAATATACACTATGTCACCTGATTGTTTGCTTCCAAAGCTAAGTCAACTAAACCTCGACTCATCTGCATTTCAGCTAGATTGAACCACTGGTCGATAGATTTGCAGAATTCCTCTCTAGTCCTAAAATAAATGCAAATAAGCATAAGACACGCATAACCTACATCATGTTTCTGGCAAAATCCGACTTGACGGTTATTTCCAGGAATATTTTGTCATCTTTGATGTAACCTTGAGTCTCATCGACAATATCCTAGAACGAAAAATAGTTTCCAGTACTGCGTCATCCCATACCGCCCATGTCATGAAGCACGAGTAACCCCAATCATTTTCCTTTGCCGTATACGTGTGCGTAGTTTTCCTCACGAAGTTTGCTACGCCCTGCTTCTGAGAAACTAATCTCATTTCAGCATCAGCTTTGCAAGACCAAGCGCTGCAACAATGATAAAATTTAACCTGTACGAAAAATTTACAAACTCCGAATAGGTTTTATCAGGACAGCATTGAAGAAAGAATCCCATACACTTCTGATTTTTCTTGCTAACTAAGTGTTGCTTGGGCATGATCATTATCCGCCTGAATATTTCTTTTCTTTGTAGTCACCGTAAAATGCAAATACCATGGTACTCCGCGAATACGGGTACTCGCCGAACATATAGTGTCGGATATACTTTGGAAGTTGGGAATGGCAAGCTTGATTAGACCAACGCCTGAAGCAATGACCTTTACTTTAACCTAAACCAGTTTAACTACCATCTTGATCCGCCGGAAGCGTCTTTTGCATACTCGGAGAAGTTTTCTTTTGCTCACCAACTTTTGTGGTAGGTGAGGCTGATTCTAAATTGCGAGATAAAAAAATACATATATCAAGTTTTAATGTTGCCTTGACTCGATCCGCAGGGATTAGCGGCAACAGAAGCCGCCGGTTGATTCAACGGTGCCGCACTTGGAAGATATTGGTTGTCAGTTTGACATCCAACACTGCATACGCTCCTCCTAAAATATGTCTTTAGCATGTACTCCACAGATTTTACCTCTTAGGTCCTCTTTGAGATGAAGCATGAGACGATGAAGAACAGTGCACTTCGCCAGCCTCCACACTAAATAAGCAAAATATCTGGATAGTGCCATTACGATCTTACAAATGAGAACACTTATTTGTAGTTGTTGGGTTTGCCGACATTATTCATAAGCATTCGATTCGTATAATTCGCCTGCAAATAACAATATACTAATGACAATGAAAAAAACTGGAAGAATGGGAATGTGCAACAGGAAAATTACACATATCGCAGAAATCTGAAGTAACAGAAAGGGCATATTTGTGCACACATCTAACGCACTAATTTTCAGCAATCTAACATGAATCACGAATCAAAACAGGATTAATGGTAACATAAATAATGCCTACCCACCAAGTTATAACTTTATCGATGCTTTAGTGTTAGTACGTCATTCGCGAGTCAACATTACTCATAACATAAAACGCCACATAAAAAGCCACATATTTTAGCCGCAGGCTTGGCCGTCGAACCAGCCAGTGGCTATTTATTTGGCTAGGCGCGCCTGCTGGCTAGCCGAGCTTGTAGCCTTTTATGTGGCGTTTGTGAAGGTTTTTTGTGGCAGCGGCGTTTTATTTGGCGTTTAACGTTATGAGTAGTAAAAGACTATCCCTCGTTGCGTTTTCGCTGTAGGACGCACCCAACTGCGATTAAAGAGTTAGATCACTGTTTTTGCAATTTTTGTTATTTTTGTCTAATTTTCGTTCGTAAATAATTGTTCCCTTTAATAATATTTGTTTCAGAAATGGTAAAAACAACAGGCATCCTTGACAAGTCATTAAGCCGCGGTAAGCACGATGTATGTTTTTGCCCCCGACACCATAACATCCTTGATTTAGATGAGTCTGTCAACATTTGCTGTTCTTTTTTCGGAAATGGTTAAATATGCGCAGAAAAGAGTGGACACAGTCCAGGGAATACAAGACAAGTATGCTTGAGCTAGAATAGTATTTGTACATTTACTCCCTAGATCAGTTTCCACGGGTTGTTCGCCAAATGGGGAAATTTTGACGATCAGGGGGTCCGCAGGACCCGAAATTTTTGAATATGTAGATGAAATTTTAATTTTTTTTTCATTTTCGGGAGCAAGTGTATGGCGGCCGCGAAATTTTTACATTTTACATAACGGGTGGGGGTCCGCAGTTGAAGTAGCCGACAGCAGGGCCCCCCTTCTCCACACCACCCTTTCCTTAATTCCTCCCTTCCCCAAACAGATCCTCGGCCAGGATCACCACAACTTTGCAAACTTTTACGCCAGACCTTTCAGTTCTACTTTTAATTCTTTCCCACAGGTTGGCTATATATGGTAGAAGTGTCGGAGTACGCCTACTCGATGTAATCACTTTGCGTGAAAAGGGATATAAGCGGCAGACCAAACATTTAGGTTGGTTTTATCTAAAACTTGAATAAGTGTGTTGAATTTTTTTAGAAATGTTAATGTTTATTAAATCTACCGTCTGGAAGGCTATTTTTGGCAAAGAAGCCGATAAATTGGAGAGATCGAACGATGATCGATGCACCTGTAATCGAACTTATCTCAAAAAGCAACACATTTCTGTCTTCAGATTTACTGATTGAAAAAGAACCAATTGTGAACACTTATATTTCCGTACCAAAAGACCGTGGAATGTTAAATTGCGCTGCATTTATCGGTGGAATGGTGGAGGTCATGCTAGAGGTAATGTCCGGTGGTTTTACTAGTTTTCAAATCGTATACAATTGTTCTACATCCTCATCTATTATATGCGGGAGCGGTGTAAAATATTTCGTTATGTGGGAAATTTTCTTCGATTTGGTTCATTATTTTCAATACCATTTTCACTCACATAACTTGTTTTAGGTAAGCAATTTTCCGTGCAAGGTCACCGCTCATTGGCATCCAACCCATGGTACGGCCTATGTAATTCAGTTTGAAGAAGTCGTTTTGAATAGAGAATCCAATTTGATAGATTCTACTAGGTAGGAGTTATGTAAACATCGTAATTAAATGTATCTTTCTTGAATTATTTTGTGATTATTGAACGGGTTTTTTGTAAGTGTTTATTGATATATTGTAAATAATCATTGTTTATAATAAATTGTTTGAAATGTTTTTATTGTTGTATATTCACTGCTTGGGTGCGTAAGTTTACTGATTGCGTCGGAGAGTAAGGTTGGCATGGGTCGTTTAGATAGTGTTGATCGAATAGATGTTGAAATGTACTCACTGTGTCATTCGGCGGTCGTCGTCGGTTAGTTTAGTTTCAAGTTTTGAGATTGGTGGACTCTTAACAAAATGACCACTTTAATTGTGCGTATTAACATTTACTTTAGTTTCGTGGGAAAATAATCGAAACAATACCTGGCGAAATTCACTCGCACTTGTTTGATCAGTTTCCTGTTCCGTCTACTTCTAGCTCCGATCACATTCCATTACATTTGCCCAAGCTACGAAGTTCCAACTTGCTAGATCATTTCAGGTATATTGCTTCTTCTCTTTTTTCGGAATGAATATTTCCTCCTTTTTAGAACTATTACGCAGGAACAAATCGGACCCTATTATGATTTACTTGACGAAGCTGCAAATCTTCAGAAATACGGCGTAAACTTTCCGAAGAAGTGGTGTTGTTCTGTCGGATGGACACGTTATGGACATGATGGATCGATTAAAAAAGTATATTCAGCAACCACATTCGTAGTAATAAATTTATTAAGGTGGATTATCCTGAAGAGGATGCCTTAACTTTTGATGTTGAGACGTGTGTTCAAGCGGGTCAGTTGCCAACAATGGCTGTTGCTTTGTCAAATAAGGCTTGGTTCGTTTAAGCAGAGTTGTAAATTACAAGTTTTAAACTTAGGTATGGGTGGTGTAGTGAGTATCTAGTTAATGATGTCGAATATTCTCCGTTTTCGACTTTGAACGAGCTTATTGCTCTAGGAGGTATGCGCTTATATAGGTTTCACTTCTGACTGCCGTTTAGGGCATTCTCGGCCTAGAATTGCAATTGGACATAACGTCGGCTATGATCGGGCCCGATCTCAAGAGCCATATTTTAAGGAAGTGGGTACTCTCCGCATACCAGTTAAGAATATAATTAGAGGACACAACTCCGTTTTATGGATACTATGTCTATGTCTATTCCGATGTTTGGGTTGGCGGATCATCAACGTCATAAATATGACGCTCTTGATAGCGACATATACGAGATTGAAGCAGAGAACGAAAAAAAGAGAAAAAATAAGACAAATGAAGTAAGTTCCGATAAATATTCGAAGGAAGCAACATTTCTGACCCTTTCATCCCTATATGATTTTTTTAATGTTGCTGTGCTTTAGGGAGCACTATATCAATGGCAGCGGAGAACTGCGAAGAATTCCTTGGTTGACGTTCACAAACATCTGTGCGGCGATTCTGGATTACACATAGAAAAAACTGCTCGATCAGTTTTTGTAAAAGATGATATAACAGTTATTAGAGATCAGTTTGAGGTTGGAATTCTTTTTATTTATTCCCCGGCAAATATGCGTTTAGCAATTGATGGAATACTGTGCGACGGATGTTTTGGCTACATCTCAAATTTTCTCAAAGCTGTGGCCCATGTTTAAAGAACGGTAAGTAAAAGGCAAAAACAGGATCCTGAGTTTTTTAGATTTCCTGATAAAGCAACACTCGCTGGGATGTTGACAATGGGCGATGCATACTTACCCATAAACAAGAACTGGTATTTGTTCGCACTGAAAAACCAAGAAGCCATGGAAGATAAAAAAGCAGAGTCGGCAAGAACGATAGTTAGATCAGCTTCCCAACTGATGAACATGAGGTTGTTGATATATCCTCTTGATTTTACATGAATTGTTATTTTAGTGGCGAAGTTTTCACGCCATTTGCCAATTTTGATAATTGGTTATCTCACCTAGATTGGAATACAAGTGGAAAGTCTGGAATTCCTACGTATGTCATGTGGCTTTTGTGACTGTAATATCTATTTAGATGGTATGTTAAGCTGTTCAAGAAGAAAAAAGATACTCATAAGCCAGTTATGGAACTGATGAGTGAGGGTTGGTTATTCAGCGGGCTCGGTCATTATTCTATTCTCTACAGATATTGTTATAAAAAGTGCTTGTATTCCGTATATATTTGGTATGCTTTATGGTCCGTATCCTGTTTACAAGTCAAAGGCACACGGATGGGGATATCTTGTCGCGAAGAAAAGTATTTGTTTCTTTCATCACTCTGCTTATGTTTCGTTTTTCAGATGCATCTCCCAAAGATCTTCCTAAATGGTTTTCGAAGCAGTTAGTGAAACCATAGGTGGAATGCCCAGTTGAAATATAAAGAGGAACCATAATTTTTTTCGATTTCTGGACAGGATCCCCGAAATCGAAGATATTTTTTGATAATGGCCAAAATAGCGAGTCGTCCAACGGAAAAATTGAAAACAGGCGGAGGACCCCTAATTTTCACATTGAAATTTATCGGGGAGGACCACCTAGTTATGGCCACTGAAAGTTGCTTGACATGAGAGAAACACTTTCTATAAATGACATTCATATTAAATGGTTTAGGCGTTTTGATGATATGATCAAAACAAATAAGTTGGACTATGGTGAATTTATACTTCCTGAGAAAGCCAAGGATGAGATTTATGGCTGCTACGATTTTTATCAGATTCCCCATCCAGTAAGTTAGTAAGACTTATTTTTTTATCAAAATAGAAAACTTGCCTATCACAACTTATCTTGATCTTTGTAGGCTGGTCAAGGAAATGTTGGTGATTTTCTCACCAAAAATTTCTTCGCAGCTATTGAGCAAAAGGTTATTCGCCCCACCAGATTTCTTGATGAGTTTCACATAGTATTAAATTCGCTGAAAACAACTCGGTTTTGGACCAATTACAAGTGAGTTGATTTGTTCGTATTTCAGTCAATTTCCCCTTCCAGTGAACGATATCAGAGCGAACTGCCTATCTGGTATGATGGTGACAGCGAAGTTCCAGATTCTGGCGCCATAGCACCGGGTATTGTGCCAGCTGGAACAGTTTCGCGGCGTAGTGTTCATAAATTATGGGTCACTTTAACCAATCAGTCGGTATGTTTTAACATTGGTGTGTAGTATAAATGAGCGAAAACAATCGATTAAATGTTAGACATATACTTTATTTTTCAGGAAAGCGATCAATTGGGAACAGGAGTGAAAAGTATGATCCAGGCTCCTCACGGATATCGACTCGTTGGCGCTGATGTTGATTCGCAGGAGCAGTGGTTGGCTGGTCTTTATGGTGATGCCAGTGCAGCTCAAGTACTACGTAATATCGTATCACAGTCTTTTTACCTAAAGTATTTCGTTTAGCTGTATCTGAACGGCATCCTGGCTTAACGCCCTTCAGCAATATGATGTTAGCTGGTAGTAAATCCGACGGAACCGATTTGCACACAGTAGTGGCCAAACAACTGGCAATTTCTCGTGGTCAGGCTAAGGTAACGTTCTGAAGCGAAACATTGTAAATTAACTTTTATAGACACTTAATTATGCTCGATTGTATGGTTCTGGTGAGAAACATGCAGCCAAAAGCTTAATGCAAAGTGGAATGAAAAATGAAAAAGCCGAAGAAGTGGCGAAGAATCTATTTACTATTACTAAGGGAGCATCGCTAAGGTTAGTGCGGAACATAGTAGAAGTACTTTGATTCGTTTTCAGATGGCTATGTTTGCGCAAAGAATTAAATGCACTTTTTTATGAGTTTCTCAAGAGCTCCCCTGATATGGTGTATTCAACGGTCAATGGTCGTTATTACCTTCCCCACTATACCAATTGCTGGAGGTGATAAATGATATATTCACAAATTAATCTTTTATTTTAGGGAACATACAGTAAAGTTTGAAAATTTTCTGTCCAAGTTAACCAATCTTTCCATTTCTCCTGAGAAGTTCAACTTCTCGCTTTATGAAAATAATGGTGAAGTTAGCAAACTATATTACGGTGGATAGTTAGTTAGATGGTGTATATTTTAAAAAATTTCTTTGTTTAGCGAATCTGCCACCTTTAATTTCCTCGAGCAACAGGCAGCTCGTGAACATTTGCGGACTCCTGTGCTTGGCTGCCAGTTGACCGACTCACTTGCATCATTACCAGAAGGGATTGAAGGAAGAGAGGAACACACGGCACTTTATAAAAGATCTGTTATGAACTGGGTTGGTGAATATTTCCTATAACTTCGCAAATATCCGTTGTACTTGCTGATTTATTTCAGTTAGTACAATCTTCGGCTGTGGATTTTCTTCATTTGATAATTGTATGCATGGATTGGCTGTGCAAGGACTTCAATATTGATGCTAGATTCGTAATCTCTATTCACGACGAGGTAACTCGGCCTGTTTGATATTGCCTAGCATTTTACTCTAGGTGCGTTATTTGTGCAAGGAAGATGAGGCTCATCGTGTTGCGTTGGCTCTTATGCTAAGTAACATGTATGTTAGAGCATATGTATCACAGAGGGTTGGAATCTACCAACTACCATCGGTCAGTGGTCGTACTTATCAGTTAAAATAAATTAATCAATTTTGAATTATCAATATGAAGATTTAAGATTTATGGGAAATTATAGTGTGTGAAACTAAAGCTTACGATTAGTAACAATTAACATTAAATTCTTTTAAATAGTCCCCTGGAAACAAATTCGTTTTTTTAACTTTAGCCCTAAAATAGTTATTTGCATTTTCCGCATTTTGTTACGTAAATTATTTAGCTTCAGAAGAAAATGTGCACGGAATAATTAAAATGAAGAATATGCCCATACTAGTTGGTGCTTATCCGATAAAAAGTAGCTTTTCTAAACATGACTACCATTACGACGACCGGAGTTGTTTAGTTCTGACAATAAGCAATTCTTGTAGACAGTTGCCTTCTTTTCTCAAGTGGACAATGATTTGGTTCTGCGCAAGGAAGTCGACAGCAAATGTCATAACCCTGATGGTTATCAAATTCCCAATGGTAAGTATTAACATTCTATAAGTGTCAGTTTGTATATTTCATTAGGTGTTGCATGGAATCTACAACAACTTATTACTATGACCAACGGATCTCTTAGCAAGAAGATATAGACGTTTTCGTTATTTTGTTACATTATTGTTATTTGTTACTGGTTCGTTTGATCTTTTTATTGTTATATATATATATATATATATATTTATTATTGTTTTAGTATAACCTTAATCAAATTTTAATTTTCTTTCTCTTTTAAATTAACATTAGTATGAAATAACGGGAAGGGAAACTAAGTCTTCTGCTATTCGCCAGGATTCGTATTTAAGTGATGTTTCGATAATTTCGCTGGATTCCATAAATAAGCGTGAGACGTCTTCAGCCCACCACGTTCCTAATGATGCGAAATCCTCCGCTAACATTATAATATAATAAAATTTGCAATCACGTCCTTCAAGCCATTTCAAATTGTACGTATTCTACACTGCTGCGAAATAGATTAAATATATATTATAGGGTTGCTTTTTCTTTTTTTATTTGCTGATAGGAGTTACTAAACCGAAGCAACATAAACGCTACACCATTGCAGATTTTGGCTCTCGTAGATCACAAATTAACCTTTGAAAAAGTAATTTTCTTCGTTCTATCACGGGTTGCAGACCTGCCTGAGGTCAGGCCTACGTTGGAACAACCTGTATATTATATAAGTAATATGTTTCAAACATTCATCTATTTTCTTTTTGATGAGTATCCATCTTATTTATTACCAATGAATGCATTTTCTGCTGTTCTCTTAGTTTTCTTTCGTTGCTTCATCTGTTTTCAATTTGCCACGTTCAATTGTTTGCTACTATTGTTTCGTGGTATTCCATATTTTTTACTTTATACAAATAGTCCCGTTTAAAATTTGAAGCAAATACTATTTTTATCAGATGGTAACGTAAAACACCTGTTCTATTCTTCATAAAGGTTTCACTGGAACATATATTTCTGATTCTAATAATTTCTGAAGAAAGTGTTACTACTTTTTGTCCGGGAAGACCAACAATCCTGTTTCGCGGCTAAATGAAAGATAGGATTTGAAAGTCCTTTCCAATGGGTGGGAATTTCTCGGGCTGGCCCGGGCCGAGTTTTTGGTGATTGGGCCCGGGCCGGCCCGACTTCCCGGAGAATCTCAGAATGTATAACTGAGAAATTATTTTTTGTTGCAGTTTTTCCTCCATTTAGAACTAAGCTTCTATGTACTGTCACTTTGATATCAGTTTTTTCCACTTCTCTTCATTATTCCTCAGAATTTTTCTTCAAGCCCAAATCCAAAGCAGATTTTCTATCGAGGTGTTCATTTTCCATTACAATGTCTTCACAATAATTCATTAAACAATTAAAATCAAAATTGCATAATATTCCCGTGGCTCCCTAAGTTTTAAAAGTGACATTGTTCGAATTACTTTATTTTCAGTTCTATCAACAGTTTCATAGTATTTTCTCTGGGGCTTCTAGATTGGCCAAATGGCTATTTTTCTCCAAATCCGTTTTGTTTTCCCCGCAAAAGCTACAATGCTCTTTATATTTGTCATGAAAACCAACGATTTGGGCAGAGAATGAAAAATAACAATTGTATTCAAACTGTAGCTTATGATCTGTTGTTTGGCCTAATTTCATAGAACCCTTCATAATATGCCTGTAAGCAGGAGTGGGAAAAAACGGATGGGGCCGACCCCAGGCGGATTTTTCGGATTTTCGGCCATGGCTGGTCCGCTAAATCCCAACTGCTGATCGTCATTAAGATCAGGTTTATTTGACACAGTCGATGGATGAGGTCATTGTGAGGAAAGAAATATCCGCGTATCCGCGCTCCTTTGCAAATATGTGCTCTATGGCCGTATGCACCAACGCTCGGGCGCGGGCGGGGCGCTTTAATTGGCGCTCCAGTACAGATTCCTGCGCCCCAGCG
>JAQGAV010001805.1:0-18635 GCA_034691345.1 Phasmarhabditis papillosa
GCGATCGCGGCGGTCGCAGATTTCGGAAGTGCAGGGGGAGCTATTATAGACTGAGAAGAGGCGACATTGTTAATCCCGGATTCCACTCGGCAGCTACTTAAGCCCGCCAAAAGAGGATTCAAATTATCCTAGATAGAAGCGAGAAACAGCAAGCACCAAAACACAATGTTTACAAAACTTTTTATAGTAAAAGGGATTTAAATGACGATCGTCAATATTTAAGGATAGAAAATTAGTGTGGAATGCTTATCGAGAAGAATAAAAACATTTTAATTTGGTATTGGTTGAATAGTATTTATTACATTTCTATTGGGAAGTTACGGTTGCACACGGCTCGCAAACGGCTGTATTGGGATTAAACGACTGTGCTTCTTTTTAATGTTTAAACTTCATTTTTCACAGAAACGTCTGCACCAATGTTTCCCAAAAAGCTCATTTCCTGTCAAATAAATCCAGAAATCGTGCATCCAGTTTTTGCTATCCGATTTTGCTCTTTCCGTTAGGCCTCAGCAAGTTGATCTGAACTAAAAAATATGTTTCTATACTTGAATACAAAAGCTCCGTAGACTTCTTTACACTTAATTTACTATTTTAATTTGTGTAAAAATGCTTGCTTGATAAGATATCCACTTAATAACATAACTTTACTTCTAACAAGCTCCCTGATATGGCTCCGTCACCTCCAGAAGCACTTTCTCATCCTTGATGATTCCGTGACTATGTCATAAATATTCGAATGTTTCCCTTGTTTTGTTTTTCTTTACAGTCACCCGGTCCCCTCCCTAGATTCCATGTTTTTCCATACAAAAATCGATATTCATGTGAATATATTTATTTTCTTGGGGGAAAATATAGGCAATTTTGGCAGGAATTCGCCTAATACTGGAGCTAATCGCGGTGGAACGGAGAGTTACAGTAATACCAGTGATGTGAGGTAATTAGAGCGCGAGAATGGCAACGGGACGCAAACACCAAATGAAGGACTGAGCGAGTTTGAGAATATGTAGAATCATACGATTTGCAGAAGACTGAAAACTGTAAGCTTTTACAGTAGTTTTTTATAAAATTAAGAAATTCCTCTCAAATTCTCCAGATTAAGCCAGAAAACGGCATTGTGACGCTACATACTTAACATACACCACCCTAAGGTCTTTAAAAGTGCTTTGAAAACTTCTACCCCTTCTATTTTAAAATATTTTTGGCGCAGAAGCAGGGGGCCCGGCCCGGCCCTCACTCTACTGCATTTTCATTTTTCTTATTGGAAAACCCCCGTAAGAAATCTTCTCCCCAGTAAGCTGAACTTTCATATAGCATAGTTTGTTGTTTGCAGTTTAAGATCATTGAGCATTAGCTTAGCAGATTAGCTTCATAACTAATGGATAATAGACATTATAAATACAAGAATAGAGAAATACTCTGTTTTAAATATTTTTGTTAAATTATTCTAGCCAATACTCTTATTTATCTATTATAGAGTATTGTGTTTGCATTATCACTTGAAATCAGTGAGTGCTTCTCACCCAACACTTATCTGAGCTAAATTAACAGTTAGAAACGTATATATAAAAATAGTTTTATCTAAGAAAACTTAAGAAACAGACATATAATTTTGCTCACTGTAGTTGACGGACGAATCGTTTGCAGCTAAAGGTCTATTTTATTATAATGAGAGCGTACAGTTCTATCGGGTCCATGTGCATTTTCTTCTGCGCTCCTTCTCAATTCTACCGTACACCTCTGCAAAGTATTCGTCCGTCGACTATTCCTTACTTAACAACAATTAACAGTAAATACTGTACTTAAAAAAATGAGGGACCTCCAAATAACTCTACTATAGAAGCCTCCAAATAACTCTACTATAGCCAAACAGAGCTGCCCTATTTTCAAATCCTACTTTTGGCGCCTTCCGTTTTCTTCGCTGCGAGACGCCGGCTTTATAAAGTTTTCTGATCAATATTATGTGCGGTGAAGCGTTGAATATTCATATAGAGATGAATGTATAAGTCAAATAGAATTCGTCCATTCAAAACGGACTCAGCAAAGACAGAAATTACATAAAAAGTCAGACTCTTAGTCGGGAGGAAACAACCCGAGGAGTACACTTTTTTGTTGGAAAATATGCTCAGACCACACTATGCTTATGCTGGCGTCGGGGTGAAAAATATGCTGGGAGCGCGTAAAAATGGAAGCGGTGTTAAATTTAATATTCGTAGTAGCTGGGACAAAATGTATATATCTTTACTAAACCGAAGTCTTCAACGAGTTCAGAGCCGCTTAAGATCCAGAAAGCTGTTAATATAAACCATAGTGAGAGCATTGAGAAAATCAAGTGGAGGGTCCGGGCCGGCCTATTACCTGCCTTGGATGAGAGAAAAGAAAACTTTATACACAGTAGGATATATTTTCTAAAATTACTTTTTTTCAGTGTTCGTGGACAGTGCACTCCGGCCTCCAGGTGCTGGCCAAGAAATGCTGCTCCGACGACCTAACGACGTGCAGATACGAGGTGGAGCGAGGTGAGAATTCGGAATCATATCTTTAAATTCGAATTCTGCTGGGCCTGTCATTTGATAGCTTCGTATTACAATATATATTCCAAAAATCAGCGATATCCTTGTTTATTGATGATATCTTTAAAACTGAAATCATTCGCTTTTTTGCAATCTTTTTCAACATCGCGTAACTGCATTATATCACCACCACCCTCTCTATTGGACATTAATGTTCTCACGTATTTTGTTGTTGTTATGCGATTGAGCTATTTTTCCCCAGCAACGCAAAATATGTGCAACGGGGTAATCTAAAATGAATGCAATGTATATATTGTTATGTTTTGAGTAATGAACAAGTAATGATCATAGGCAAAAGTAGGGTAAGGATTCGGGAACAAAAGTTACTCCGGGGTACCGAAACCCGTCCTGGACCCGAATTCCAATTCTAGTTGTATCTGGATCGGAAACCAAAGAACGATGCGCCCCGAATTGGAAACGAAATCGTTTTTGTACGACTCTATAGTCGATGGACAACTTGCCTGCACCTAAAGGACTGCGAATGTAGCGCTGGAGCGCTAATATGTTTGGGGTTTCGGGCTATTATCCCTTAGTATCCGCGCTCCTTTGCAAAACTGACCGTACACCCCTGCAAGCGATCCGTCCTTCGACTATAGTAAGCTCAACTGAATAACAACCTACTTTTTATTCGTTATTCTATAGTTCATTCCAAAACCTAGACCCAAAATGGGAAAAAGCCTATTTTCATACCTAAATTCCTTTCAATAGCTTTGGCCATCCCTAGGTGGTTTAACACCGTGTTTTAGGTCTATGTTTTGTTATAGACTATAGAAACTGCAGATTCTAACTCTTTACTTTCAGTAATATCCGGTCATCGTATGTTTCTCGGTTTCAACACTTTTTGTGCAATCGCCTGTCTGGTAATGATCCCCATATCCTGGAGAGAGCGAAGGCGAAATCATGAGTCGCGAGGATGGGCTCTTATGGAGATATTCCTACTAGGAGCAAGCATCTTGTATTCTATTGTAGGTTATATATATTTGAAAAGTTATGATTGTTCTTTATACCCTCGACAAGTTCTCAAGTTAAAATGTAAAATACATAACGGTACAGAAATGTTGTTTTTCTAACTTGTGGATGTAAGACCTGTAGCTTTATGAACTTCATGTTCATTCCAAATATAGCTTTGGCTGAATAATAGAGAAATTTGGGAGATAAACAGCGGTAAGGTTGAGGATTACTCCAAGTTTAGGGGTGGGCTGAAGAAGGACTAGCCTGTTTTAAAATATTTGGCCCTGTCATATCAATCCAAAGACCTTTAAAGATTAACCTATCTTGGTCAAAAAGCAGCTGGTTACTGATGATTGACACTTTAGTTAGTCTTTCACCGTACTAATCTCTGTGAGAAGTTTTCTCAAAACCTTATAGACCTGATAGTGCCTGCTCCTAGGTTTGCACTCTGAAGCCAACCTTTCCTTGCTCAGGCGGCGCTCCATCGCTAATTTGTAACATATTTCGGCCTTCCGCCTGCAGGCTCTTCAGTGGGCAGCCGTTGTCTAGCTTACGTAGTAAATCTGTTAAATTTACGGATAAAACTAGATTAGAGCGCGATTTTCGTCCCATTTTCAAAATTAATTCGAATTGTAGCAATTTGAAATGGAGTTGCACATATTGCCCGAAATACACGTCTGAGGGTGAGGAAGATTTCCAGTTGCTAGCCTAGGGAACTGCTAAACCATAGTCTTTATAAAGTTTCTTTATCATGAACTAAAGGGCTCCATGGAGCTAGGAAATATTCACTGAAAGAGACATGGTATAGTCTATCTCAAGGCCTAGATTTCCAACTCGGTATCACAAGTGGGGGGAGGGGGTAGGGCGCAGGGTTGTAAAAATGAAAGTAAAATCGGTCGAAGTGGTGCGTCTTCTCCAAAGTACATTCATTTTTTATAACACAGCGCCCCGCTCGTGATACCGCTGGAAACCTAGGTCTTCGGATGGATTATAGAAGCTAAGCTCTAAGATTCAAAATACAAAACCGTCAAAAGCGGAACTTTGGCGGTGATTACAAATATTTTCAGTTCTAAGGAGTTATGCATTCCGGTTGTCCTGCAGTATCTTGGGTGCAAGCTTGTGGCCGTATCCAGCAACATTTGAGGAGCTTCTGGCCTTCCCAGCCTGACAGGGAAGGCCAGAAAGTCCAGAATGAACCGGCGGGGAACGGTTTTGCCTCCTTCGGGGAAGGATAGGGAGCACCCCGAATGGTCGTGGATACGGCCAATGGCGCCTACTTTTTTTGCATTAGGTAGAAAATAGAGACTTGGAGAATCCAAACTCCGATATCTAACTAAGAGTGGCTCAGTTTTTCTTTGCTGGTTTTATTTGTTGATCTAATGAATCAATAATAATGCAGCTAGCAGCACGAGGGGTGATAAACACTTCGATTAATTAGACAACTGTTACATTTAAACTGAACAGAGCATCAAAACGATATTAAGTTGCATGAAAGGGCAACGCAAGAAAAACAGAGAGTAAACTGTGAAATTAGGGAATATTCAGGGTGAAAAGATAAAAGTATCAAACCGTCCGGCACAAAGCTGGGAATTTCATGTAGTGGCGCGGTCCAATTTCACGAATTGGGCCAGGACACGGAAAGTTGGTCACTGTATGAGCAGTTAGAGAAAAGGTTAATGTAGTTTGTCACCTAACAATCATAAAGATTTGTTCTATAGATTTATTGTAACACTCGATGACGTGCTTGGGTTAAATTATCGTGGAAACTTCGAGAAAACTCCGAACTTGGCCCACCCACTATCCTATCCAGCGGGTGTAGTATAGAAACGCCCGGGCACTTTTTAGCCTGCCCGGGCAACAATTCTCATCTGCTCGGGCACCAAAAACTGCCCGGGCGTTTCTATACTCCGGGCACAGGTTGTTCAGGCCCAGCAGACATCCCAAATAGAAAGAACCACAACGAAGTTTTCATGTATTTCGTTTTTAAACCTCTTAAGTATCCACTCTTACCTCTCAAAGATTAAACTTCTCCTTCTAAGAAGAAAGGCATTAATCTCATCTATAAACCTGCCATTTATTCTGTTTGTTTGTATTTCAACGGAGGAGGCGACGAGATTTTATTTGACTTAAAGGTCTAAAACGATGATTAGAATATTTAATGAACGTTTCATTTCTAATTCTCTGTGCTTCTCGGGGGTCTCCAGTGGGCTGGCTATTGAGGTTTCTGTCCTGCGTTTAACAGCAATGCGTCTCCTGCGTTTAGCAGACTGAATCTGAACTCTGTCTCCGTGGCTGCTGTCGGCTCTCTTTCATTAACATTCTATCTAGCCGACGCTCATTCACCATGTCATTACTACTTTCTGAGCATTCAACGAGAAGCCCCACATTCTCCTAGGGAGCCATTAAACCAAAGCAGACGAAAACTCAAAATTAAAAGATTTGACTATTAAGGATTCAAGAAATGATTCAACATTAAAGGGGTTTCCGAATTACGGTTCAGGTACTACGTGTTTTCAATATTCAAAATGGTTGAGACCGTTATAATTCGGAGCAGAACAGTTACTTTATGCTACATAGCTCCAGTTACAGCTCCACGCAAACTTTTGGAATCACGATTAAGCGAAGCCTCAATATAAGTAAATGTGTTAATAGGATAGCCGATTTTGGCAACATTCCGCATTGCCCAATACAATATTTGTAGTACCCAGTTATCCTCGTGTAGCGCTTGGAAATAATTGATTTGTTAAATAATTAATGGCGGCATTAAAAAAGCAGCTTTCCATTCCTGCTTCCTGCCTGCCACAATTCTCAGCACACAATAAGATTGCATTCAATAACACTTGGTTGACCATTTATGAGGTTGCGAAGGGATCCAGAAAAGGTGTATTCAATAAAGGAAGGATGGTTTATGAGTCATAAAAACGGTTCAGAAATATTACTCTGAATCTTTGGGAGAGGATATTCTTTATTCAAAGGGGGGGGGGGGGGTATGAACTGCTATACTTAGAACGAATGTGTTAGCGGTTCTGTTATACAAACATTATAAAAAGAGAGGTGGAACAAATTAAAATACAAATAAATGAAACGCTTTACTGTTGGTATATGAGTTCACATAACCATTTGCAAACAAGAAGGCATTTGCGGTAAAGTACATTTTCTATTTCAGCTTCTTCTCGATTGGTTCCAGCCACCAGAGTTGGGATGCTGTCTGGCTGTGTGGTTAAGACAGATAGGATTTAGTATATTCTATGGAAGTATCGTATTAAAAATATATAGGTAATGAAAAACAATAGCAAACAACTATATGAACACTTATTTTCAGGAATTTACAAGAGTATAGGGTTAGAAAGGCTCAACATGTCTCCGTCCGAGAGAAGGATATGCTAAAGTATTTGGCTGTTATGCTATCCCTCACAATTACAGGTAATTAAACGTAATTCAAATAAAAACTGAATAAACATATTTAAGAGGAATTAACACTAATGAACAAATTTGTAGGTCTAATAGCTTGGACAGTTGGAGCATGGGGAGACTCAGAGGTTTGGAAGACGGCGTGGCCACAATGCAGAATGCAGGCATGGAATTTTGTTTGGCATGGATACGAAATATTATTCTTGCTATATGGCCTAAGACTTTGCTACAAGGTACTACAGATAGAAAACAAAGCAAAATTGTATTTAGGCAAGAAATAGTGATTGGTTAGAGCGGTGGCAGTTTACAGTGGCAGTTTGTCTGGAAACGGCAGTAACAATAATGGCCAATATTATAAGGTATTTAACGATAGAAACCTCGATTCTTATTTTCTTTTCAGGTACTGGTTGAGAAACTCCGGTCATAGTGAGACGTTATTCACAGTGTCTTTCGTACAATTACAACTAACAGTGTCCCTGAACATTGTTATTATAATAGCACCAAAGTTCTATCTGGTATGAACAGTAAGCGAAAATAAGCACCCAGTTGTTTAGGTTTCCGGAGAATCAAACAGAAGAACTGCCACGCTTGGTGGTCACTCTGGAAGAGCCCATCCATCTCTAGCAAAATTAAGAGACAACATTCTCAACGGAACTATCGACTTTGCTGAAGTACCAATAGTTGACATGAACCCAGAAGATATTCGCGTATGCTTCAGAAAACATGCAAACCGAAAAAACTATTTAGGCTGAATTGAAGCGAGTATACACGCAACTCAGGATGTACAAATTAAAGAGTTTGTACACAGAAAACCCTCACATTAGCAAAAAACGTGGTGGAAAGAAGTGGAGTGACAAAACTGCAAAAACTAGACGAATATCTATTCCAAATTGCTCTCCACAGAACAAAAGAATCGATGAAGACGAGAAAAGCGATCTAACAGTGGAATCAGCTCCTCATAACATATATTTAAGTACTTATAAGATCCAGTTAGAACCTAACCATTCTGTACGGGTATAAATTCACTTGTAATAAATAAAACGTGATTTAATAAACACATTTATATGCGTCTCAACAACAAACAATTGACTTAAGCACGTGGAGGTCCTCCTGCAGCTGGGCGAGGTCCGTCAGCTCCAGGCTTAGCGGAAGAACGCTGGTTGAAACGTGGAGGAGGAGCACGGTTCTTACGAGCATCACGAGATCTGTTTCTCACTACCTTGCTGTGAATAGCACAGGCAACGCAATAGTGAAGCTTATGGTAGAGCTTTGGCAGAGTGTACTCTGAAAAAGACAGTTAAGAAAAATGTAAAAATCAAGAACTCATAAATATTTGCATCCAGACTGATTCGCAATTTGATCATAAAAATGTTGTGCGCTACTGATCATGAGACATGTACTAAGATGCTGCAACAATCGCAAAATACGGACGCGAAAAAGTTTCCATACAAGGTAGATGTCGAAAGGTTTAACTACGGAATAGTAGATACAAACAAAAACCGCAGACTTCCACTTAGAGCAATGAATTTGTGCTCCCAAAACAAATACCACAATATATGCAAAACGTGGCATTTGATCATTCGATGCAAAGGTTATAGTAAAAAAAACTCACCGCTGTAAGCGGAAGCATCTCCGATATCTCTAACAGCAGCAGCTTCGACAATGTTTCTAACGACGAACTTCTTGATGGCCTTATCCTTAGGACAGCAACGTCCGCAGTTGGTGCAACGGATGAAACCGACGTGTCCGCGGTTCTTCTTGTTTCTTCCGTGATTTCTTCTCTTGACAGTCATGATATTACCTTAAAATAAGAAGTTTACGGTTAAAATGGCCAACAACAAAAGAACGTGTCTCTTGCACAAATTAAACAAACCTATCGGAAAATAGTACTAGAAACGTATAACACGGATTTGATAAAAATGATGAAAATAACAGAAAACTGCAAAAAATTTGAAAAAGAAATAAAGAAAATTTTAGGAAAAGGACGGATAAATTGACCAAGGCCTCAGGATTGAAGGACTGCGTCCAATATTTTCGCTAGAGGACCCAACAATCATCGCCACCGGGCATATTTTTGCATTATAGCAATAAAATAGTGTAGTCATGGCAACAGTAATTGGAGCTTCTGGGTCGGATAAATAGCAAGAAATATAAATAAATATGATAGATTCACTGTCAGGAACATTTGCCTGCATTATAGCTCACAGCCTAATAATTTTCTGCATATTTTTTGATCAGGTAGGCCAATGCAACAGAACAAAAAACTTGTTGGAACTGAGACCGTAAAATTTTTTAATATTAAAACAGTATATATTTTTACCATTCTCTATCGCTGCAATAAATGAGCTTTAATTCAATCATGTGATACAGGTATTTTTGCAGGAGGACTATCTGCGAGCTTCTCTTCATAATCATAAGGAAGGCATACCAGACAATTCAAGAATATCATTCAACGTAATCTTAGCTTTGACATTAGCCGCAAACATAGCAGAATTTATCACAAATCTTCATAACATAATTACACCCACTGCCGGAATGATATCAATGGTTACACACACTATATCGTGCTTACTTCTTTTAAAATTTGTATTTCACAAACATCCACAGTCACACTTTTTCATACTTCTGATTTTAACTTGTGCGGTTCCACTAAGGAGGATATTTTCATCATTAATGATAATAAAGAAGTAACATTTATCAGATTAAAATCACAACGTAGTCATAGACGTTAGACCTACTTCTCAGTTATAAAAAAATCAACAAAAGAAAAAAGCTAGTAAAACAGAGAAGTTATTGGAAGATCACCGAAGATGGGGATGTCGACTAACAAATCACACCAGCTGAGAAAGGACTGAATGGTTAAGATAATTAAATATTTCACTGAGATGAGAAATCATTGTTGTTGGCATCGGACTCCCCCTTCTTGTCCCTCAAACTGATCTCTTCGATGATTGTGCTTGCTTGGCCCACAGGGTACAAGTTCAAAAATTTCTGCCAAGTCGTCAGCAACAGGTTGTTCTGCAAACAAAGACTACATATCAAAAATTAGTTGACAATCATACTTGGCTCTGGCAACATTTTCTCCAAGTTTTTCCGAGAAGCCTCGTTAATTCTCTCAGGGAACTGCACGTTGAACTGTACTATCAGATCACCCTAAATATAAAATATAAAATTAATGTTTCGTCTAAACCTACATGCTCCGAGGGGTTTCGTTTAGTCGGCATGCCTTCATTGTGAATCACCTTTAGTTCACCATGGGAAATAACTTCTCCTAAACATTAAATTAAACGGAAACTTTCCATAAAAACCATACCAGGTAAAACCGTGAAATGAATTGATCGACTATCAAGAGTCTTAACAATTCGAGAAAAGCCGCATAAAGCTTCAGACAGCTGAAACATTTTATAAATAAACGAAGGAAAACAGAGTGTACCTGAATATCAATGTTATAAATAAGATTGTCTCCTTTCCTAGCGAAGGTGTTATGGTCCTAAAGCGACAAAGTGAAGAAAATCAATAGCGAAAACAAATATACCAATTCGTCAATAACAATTATGACATCTCCAGCTGGAATATCAGGATCCTCGACTTCGTCTCCCTTGCCATGCAACGTAATTTTGTCTCCATCACGGGATCCAGGCATTATATGAACTTCAACAATTTCGTCAGTTCTGGTCTGTAAAACTCACAATGAGCAGTTTGAGACAAACACAATTACATACCATCTTTCTCCCTTGGCAAGTTTTGCACTTATCCTTGGCTGGAATAACTTCACCTTCGCCATCACATTGTTGGCAAGCAGTCTGAACTTGCTGAATCATTCCCGGGCCAATTTGAATGCGTCTGTAACGAGTAATTGATACTAGGAGTCGTCGAAAACGCCAAACCTGATTTGAATTCCGCGACCATTACATCCCGAGCAATTCTGCACATTGGAACCACCTTTACCGTTACATGGACGACAACGAAGCTTTCTTGAGATCTGAAACAATGTTTAACAGCTGCAAACCACTAATCAAAAACCTTAAACTTCTTAGTAACACCAGTATAGATCTGTTCCAAATTGATCCTGACTTGTTGAACGGTAGGACGAACACTGCGCTGTCCGCCTCCTGAAAATCCCCGTTTATAAACATTCAAAAAATGTCCTGTTTTTCGAAATCAACAACAAGCGGAGTACAATTTACCTCCACCGCCGCCGCCGAAGAACATGTTGAAAATATCGAACGGATTGTGTCCGCCGCCACCGCCTCCTCCGTTGCCTTGAAGACCTTCTTCTCCTACTTGATCGTACAATTCTCTCTTTTTCGGATCAGAAAGAACTTCATAAGCCTAGAATTAAAAGATAAAATAAAAGAGAGAAGTACTGCCATTGTACCTGAGATATTTGCTTGAATTTCTCTCCGCCATCTGGGTTTTTGTCAGGGTGATACTGCAGAGCAAGTTTTCTGTATGCCTTCTTCAGCTCGGATTCAGAGGCGCCTGGCTGAACACCCAAGATATCGTAATATTTAGTTTCTTTAACCATTCTTCCTGATTACAGGTAACACCCTAAACAATGATGAAATGAATAAATCACAGTAAACCGTAAAAAAAGAAAATTCACTGTAATCACGGAACAGCAAGACAATTTGCAGAGGAAATTATTAGTTTTCAATAGCCGTCAGAAGATTAGGAAGACCAAAAATCACAAAAAATAAGTTCAAACGAATGATTTTCATAGGTCTTTCACGAAAATTCTATTTGAAGTTAAAGGACTGTTAAACCATCGATTTCGCAACGGTCCACATTGTAAGCGCGAGCGATTTCACTGATTGTTTTAAAATGTATTCTCAAACTTTGCGACCAGATTTTTCATTCCTTTTAATGTTTTAAAGAAAAAATGTTCACTTATTCTTACTGTGTATATTAGTGAAACCCCGAGATAAGTTTCAAATTTGTGAAACCAAAAGAAATTGCGTCGGGCATTTAAAATTTTATTGAATTGTGGGATTATTTTTACGGCTTGGGTAACCCAAATTTAGATTCGTTCCTAAAAATATATGAATAAGTAAAAAAAGAAATATTGGGTGCTGGTTGAACACCACAACCAATAATAATGGTTACAGTTCTTCAGTGAAACGAAGAATAGTAGTAGTGACAAAAAATGTAAAAGATATATGAATAAATAAACAAATCAAATTGTATTAAAATGTAGTTAAATAGCATCACACTAAAAAGTACGCTCTTCGTACGCTCGAATAGGTAAATTTGAAGAGATAACAAATTCTAGGTTACACTGTGAGTTTTATAGAAATATATTATATCATGACTGATTGCTATAATATCCGCGAAGGTTTACGTGTGATATTTTACTTCAACTGGATTAACTTACCATAGTCTCGAGAATCGTCCTCTGGGTACTGTTTACTTGCCTATGACTGACTGTTCATCAATAAATTGATATCATTTTTTCTCGAAACATGGATAACAAACAATCAATAAAATAAACCAGTAATTTGTTGTTGTTGAAAACGTCAAAGCAGTGCTTTGAGAAGCAAAAGTAGTAGACAATGTATTATGTAAAATATTAAAATTAGACAATCGTATGGTTGAAATCCGGTGTTGTGAGTTATATGGCAAATTGATCACGCATTCCTTATCAATATTTAGAATTACTGAGGAAATCCTGTAATTCATGCAGATTTGAATGGTTTCTGGATTTAATCTTTGCAACTTGACCTGATAATGTGTCTATTCTCTCTAAGGCGTTCACGATTTATGTATGGCCCGGCAGGTCCGTACCTAAATCGTGAACGGCACCTTATAAATGAATACGGTTCCGGATTACGAAAGAAGAAATCCACACAGTACTGTCTGGTACCTTCTAAATAAGTCACAGGGTTCATTGGTCAGTTGTTACGAGAATCTGTTGTAATTTATATGAACCAGAACTCATTTGAGCATTTTTGTTTATAAAAGTTCGTGAATGCTTATACGACTTAGTAGCACTGACAAGGGTGAGACATTGGTCCGCTCAACAGTACGGCTACTAAATTGCTCCGATATTTCGACGATCATAATGCTTACTCGAGTAACTCTTCAGATTCTTGAGGTTACTTTCGTGTTAAATATAGACTATTAAGTAGTCCATCTGCATACCTGCGCGGTATCACGAGCGGGCGCTCTGTTACAAAAAATGAATGTTCTTTTGTAGAAAATGCACCTCGTCGACCGATTTAACATTCATATTTTATAACATTGCGCCCTGCTGGTGATACCGCGCTGGAAACCTATGTCTTTAGATGAACTATACATGGGGAAAGTCTCTGATCCTCTAATAAACTGTGACTGCGTGGCACATAGATTTCTGGAATACACTGAAAATGAAAAGTGGCTAACTACCAAGCATTCTATTTGTTCGATGAACTGGAGTACCCGAAATGAATGCCTTAACCTTAACAACTCCAGACTGTATTTATATTCACAGCCATATCATCTGATTCCCATTAGATTCATAGATAACTGTCACAGTTTAGATTCAGCCTCACCAGCGTATCTTCAACCTCTACTGATAATTTCACTAATCTAGTGTGTCAGATTTAGTGTTCGATTGCATTCGTCCAGGAATTTCTCAAGGGAGCGCTCTATCCCATAACTCTCTGAGTCTAGCCACGCCCACATTTCAAACCTCAAAGCCAAATATTGTTTTTAGTCAGAAACTACATTTATTTTCCTTATCGACTAAACCTTTACTTTTATGGAGATTACGGATAAATAAGCTTTTAAATTGGAACTTTGACCTAGCCAAGCTGGAAATCTCTCTAGCAATCTCACAAGCACTTCCAAACTCTTAAGGTTTGGTCAAAAGGCAGATGTGCTTATAATTTCTATTGACTAACCTCCGAGCCGAACGAAAACCAGACTCTCTGGTTCCGGGTGTTAGAGATACGCGGTAGAATTATAATATTCAAGTTTTATGTAAAAACTAGCCATTCTCTTAAAAAACACATTTTCTCCCCGCAATCTTTTACTTTGGATCGAAATCAGGAGCCCTATTGAATCCGCGAACTCCTTTCTTTCAGCTCCAATTCTGGTGTGATTACTCAAATTTCATTTTTCTTCTTTTTTCCCAACGAGTAGGAGAATGAATGGCAGCCGTTTTTAAAGCAGAGACGCGCTTGTTTCTCAAATTTATAGGTCAAGCGAGCATTAGGGTCTCACTACGGATTCAGAAGCTGCCGCTGCCTATTTTGGAGAAATCTCCTGCTGGGCATCCGTAATCTTTACCGTTATACATTTAATAATCAATCACATTTGAATGTTTACCGAATAGATAATACTAACTTAATGTCAATGCTTAGGTAAAACAATCGCTATTTTGAGATGAAGATTTATACTTATCTTATCGGCGGACTTATCTCTTGCAGTTAAAGGTCTAATAATTTCAAAATAGAGCGTATCTTTGCTCTAAAGTTGCTCTAATTACTCTAATATGCTCTACAAAACATTCAGTTCGGGCGGTTTTCAAACTCCGCTGATAGTAAGTTTTAAAAAGTTCCGGAGAGAGAAGACCAGAATTCCGCACATTCTGGTTACCATTATGAGTTTCTCCGTTTCCATCTGACTAAAATATCTATTAGCTGAAAACTCCCACTCCCAGAAAACAAAACTGGCAAAACGGAAATATTTCGAAGGGAATTGCAAAATTTTTAGTTCAAAATGGTTCGATCTAAGGAATCGTTGCTTCCATTTTGTTTTCTGGTATTAAGTTGCGAGTTCAACCATTTCAAAACATTCCATATATTTAACCACCGTTCCATTTAAGATACTATGTATATACCTATTTCTAAATGAAGCAGTCTTCTCTTTTCTCTCTACGGCCCGAATAAATAATAATAGTTTTTGTGAATAGAGCACTTTTCACGCAACACTACTATGCTGCTGCGGCCCATGGCGGCTCCCTATTGTCCCCCAAGAGAGTAAAAATTATGCCTCACAAACAACTAAAACAACTTTTCACTGAAACATCAAAGTAAAGGACTGAGCGGAAAGCGGAAACACCTTTTGCTCTTGGCTAGAGTCTGATCTCAATCTATATTGACTATTCTGGAGACAGCCGGGTTAAACTATTGTGTGATTTCCCCAAACTTGGCCCATCGTGCTCAAAAGTAGACTAGATTTCAGCATCAGGAAGCTCCAGGAAGTTCCAGGAAAGTCGGAAACCATAAAGTTGGGTGCAACTCGGAGAGATAAGCCCCGCCCACAAAGATTCACCTTCACTAACTATGCAGCGTATCCTTGCACTATTTTAGAAACTCATTGTAATTTCGTTGCACTTAGCGGCACCGTGACGCCGCAGCTTCATTGTTTTAAAAGATGGAGTTTCCTGATAGTTTAGTTTTGCTCGTTGGAAACTTAAAAAAATACTCGATTTGTAGAGATTAATCTACTCTTCTATTAAGTTATGAATTACAAACTTTAAAGTATGTCCAATTAGGCTTCCAGTGCACACAACATGTTTAGTCATTTTTGCCGGTTAAGAAAAGGACAGCGGATCTCGCAACGAAGGGTCAATCCTTTAATTGTCCTTTTCTTAGAATTTCTGCATGGTTACTATCGTGTTTGGCACAGTTTCGGCAAAATAAAGCACACTCGCAGGTTTTGGCACTTCGCCTAAACGATGTTGTGTGCAGTATCCTGGGAGAAACGGTGTTAAAATGAGTAGAGCGGTGGAGCGGATGCCTTTCTTCAAAAGTACATTCATTCTAATCCAACACCGCTGCTTCGCAGGATATTGCGCTGGAAACTTTGTTCTTGACACAGACTATACTCAGGTAGTCTAAAACATGGCAGGCATTTGCTGCTATCATTTGCACGGCAAAAAGGTGCACGGCGGCAAAACGTCGTCACGCCACCTAAACGTGGGTTGCATTCTATGTTTGCCATCTAAATGCCGCCGATTTGTCGGCCTAACCCGGCGTGCGGGTGGCATTCTACTACTTGAGTAGTTACTTTAGAAAAGATCAGCTATTTGTAAACCTGATTACATATTTTGAATAATTTTTCTACCTAGAATATTTTAAGTTTCAATAACTTCCATTTCTTCGTGTTAACCTGGATAATCCTGCCTCCGCCATCGTTTTTGTTTCCCGCAAGTCCCTAATTCACAGTGACATTCACTACTTCACTAAGAAGCGAACAACTTTCCAATTTTTAACATAAAATGGAATAATGGTGGATTCAAATTTTAAATTAATAGGCAATAATGTATAGTTTCATTTTAGAACATAGAGCTATTTTAGTATCGATCTAGTGTAATTCAGAAAGGAAGAGCAGATATATTGCCTACTAGTGTGCAGTAGAGTACTATTTCCGATAGGGGTTACCTAATAGAAGTTCAACCGTGTCTCTATGCCTTCAGTAATTTTCTCTCTCTTTAAACCTACGATCCAAGCGCCAGTTATTGAAAAAATTTGAATTTTTGCATTTAAGAAAGGCTATTTCAGGGCAGATCCGCTTGATGGTTGAAGACAGCATACAGATTATGAAGCTGGTCCGGTTGGAATTATAATTACTCATTCAAAATATAGCGCTTGTTTTGTCTATACTTTTCTAACCTTTCTAAAAAAAGCTCCTAATATGAGCCTCCAATTGAAAACCTAGAACTTTGTTTTTTTGGCGATTTTTAAATCTTGTTTTTATTTTCCGGACGTCGGTCACCTTTTTCTGCATGTACACTTTTCTCCAAGTCAAATTTGAATTCCCGATGTGGGCGCCAAAGTTTGAAATTTCAAATGAGCCGCTGCTGGAGCCGGCAGAGATGGCTCCAGAGCAGCGGTTGTTTGGCAATTGAATCTTCCATTAGGAATGGGGCGCGACAAACAAAAGTTCGAAGCGGAGCGCGGAAAAACGATTGAGGCGATATAATTCGATAGAAAATTCAATAAAGCAAAAAAGACAACAATTCTGTAGCCGGGGAACGTCTGGGCATGTTAAACGAAACTTCTGTTGGCCTTCAAGACACGGACGCAAATTGAGTCGAAGATATAGTCTGTATTTTCGTGCGCGGTATCCTCGTGAGCAGCGGTGTTACAAAACTTTATAGAAAATCGGTCACGGCTCGCCGCGCTCTAACATAACGGGACAGAGAAAATTCAAATGGTGAAATCTTGATGCTCATACCCTGGCTTATTTTGTTAAGGAATACATGTTAATTTATATATCATTGGAAAGACCACAACTCAAGCTATGCAACTGAGTTTTTTCGAATGATTTGGTAAAAGCTTTCCAGAGAAAAATGAATTTAAATTTTAAAATGAAAGCACAGTCCTTTAACTTCACTGTCTCCGTTGGCGAGCCGTGCGGTAGATGGGTATCCTTTACTTCAAAAGTACTCATTTTCACTCATTTTATCGAACACCGCTTTTCTCCTAGGGAATGTTCTAAATCATATACTAACTCATATAGTAATATCGAACATCGATACTAACTAGGGAATGTTCTCAACTCAGGGTGGCTTTTCAGAAAACGACCAAAATTCGTCGAAACAGGGTAAACAAGGATTTGTATTGTCCGTTTCTGCTGAGAGCTTCCAGTATTTTGGTCGTTTTTTGAAAAGCCACCCTGAGCAGGCCTCGGCAGTTAGTTTCCAACCAACATTTTTGTTACGACCCCTCCTACGTCGAGAATGAAAAAACGACCTCTCCTTTAATACATAAGTTTGAACCTTACAACTACTTCATAATTTTTTTACTAACTAATATGGAACAGGGTTCACGTTATAGATAGATTAAAATTATAAAAGTACTTTTGAATACTCTTATTATACAGATCACTATCCTAATAACCTTGGTTATTATAAATTTTAGTTTTTAAGTTTTTTTTAAGTTGTAAACTATTTAAGTACTTCCATAATTACCTTTATTTAGGTTTATTTATACAAAATTAGATGTTTTTGTACCAGAGATGACGATATGCTGCTCAGGATATTCATTCTCCTTACCACGGTCAGATTAGAGAAACGTGTTGTAAAAACTGTTATTCTTTAGGTTTTTCACTTTTCATTAGGTCTTGGCTGGGCCGGCTGGTCGCCATGGACTTCTTGTTCTAAGACGGTTAGTTAAATTAGGTTACGGTAGTTGGTGTATTATCTGTGGGGCGCGATATTCCAATCATCCCATGAAAAACTTGAAGGAATCTTTTCAGTCAAAGTATAAGAAGTGCATTACTTTTTCATTCGTTAAAAACTTAAGCCGTTCTCCTATATTTTGAAAAATACTATGTTATCAAATCATAATCTAATATTCTTTAAGAGTTTCCACAAAAATTGTATAAAAACTAGAATATTAAATTAATCTTTCTAGTGTTTGTAATTTTGCTCCGGTTAAGCCCATTCCATCATTTTGATCCAGGTGGTCTCCAGTGGTTATCATTAGGGCGCGTATTCTATTTGAGTCAGGTCTTTTGTCTTCATTCCGCTTCATCGGGTTCATTCACGAGTCGGGCGGCTCCTTTCCCGAAAGAAATCACAAATTCTAGCTTATTTCTACGAAAACGGAGGGGTCATTTCGGCGGAGTGGGCTCTAAAAAGTCTCTGGACGCGCCTGATACCACCTACGAAGTAGTCTATTTTCAGTGTGGAGGCGGCGTTTCGCAGCAGCTTCGAAGGTGTCTAGAATCCAAATGTTCCGGACATTCCTTCAGATACAGAATATGTAATAC
>JAQGAV010001806.1:0-18624 GCA_034691345.1 Phasmarhabditis papillosa
CCTGCATCAAGTTTTTGCTCAAAAAGGGGCGGAGCTTACCGACTCTCAAAAGTTAATATATAGGGTACAGCACCAGCCAGCAGGGAGAAAGGGGCGGAGCCACACAACAACCCAAGGATACAACAGCAGCAGCAAGAGGAGGGCGTAGCCGCACAGCAACCCATTGATTAGGTCATTTTATCCCTGTTGGTAGATATGGTTCACAAACATGGATAATAATAATTGGTAGATAGTGTGGGAAAATCACAAGTGGGGTGAAAAGGAATTATTCATGTATTCTTGTATACATTTTTCAATAAAAGTTACTAATAGTAAAGTTAATAATTAGGGTACAGCACAGCGAAATGTATTCGGGACATGCATGCAACACTGCATGTACGCAGTGTTGAAAATTTATATGGCGTGATATTAATTCGAAATGATTGGATTGTTGCCAAAAATTGTTATTTTTATTAATTTTTATTTTTTAATTGTATTTTAAACATTTTGAACATTTTAATTATAGTATGAGTGAGTTAGGACCGTGTTCCGCCTTGGGCTACTGCAGTTTCCGAGGTAGCTGCCATTGGAACCTCGATGAAGGTGCTACATGTACCTGCTACAAAGGATTTCAAGGAGAAGATTGGTAAGTGAATGAAAAGTTTTTAGAATTATTTTTTTCAGTTCACAACAAGTTCGCGAGGAAAACTTGATTGTTGAAGAGAAGAAGATGAAAGATATTCAGGAGAAAGCTGGTGATATCAAAGGTTGGTTGTTGTTATATGTATTATAAGCAATTTTATTTATAGATGATGATAAATATGTAAAGAAGATGATCGATGGTGGAAACAAAAGGAAGTCTGAAGAGGATGAACAGAAGATGGCCGCTTTGTGGAATAGCGATAGCAAAGGTTGGTTAATGCAATGTGTATTATAAGCAGTTTTATTTATAGATGCTGAAAAGAAGATCGTTTATGGCTACGAAACCATGCCAGGTTCGTTATTTTTATAATACTAATACTCTAGTGATATAGGAGACGAAAGGAAGACCGCAGAGTATGAAAAGAAGAAGGTTGGTATTCAGGATAACAGAGGTTGGTTATTGCAATGTGTATTATGATTAGTTTTGTTTATAGATGCTGAAAGGAATATCGTTTATGGCTACGAAACCATGTCAGGTTCGTTTGAATTTCGATATTCTTCTACAATGGTAATGATATAGGAAAGAATGGCGAAGAGGATGAACAGAAGGTGGCCGCTCTATGGAATTTGGATAGTAAAGGTTGGTTGTTGTTATATGTATTATAAACAATTTTATTTATAGCTGCTGAAAAGAAGATCACGGAAGGCGACGAAACAATGTCAGGTTCGTTATTTGTATAATACTAATACGCTACGGATATAGGAAAGAAGAGTGAAGAGCAGGAAAAGGAAAAAGATGGGATGCACGATATTAAAGGTTGGTTATTGCTATGTGTGTTATAAGCAATTTTATTTATAGATGCTGATAATGGAAAGAAGATCACCACAAATGGAAAGATGGAAGTTGTTCGCGGTTTGTTTCATGTGAATATATACATTGTAAATATATGATTATAGGATGGCGCATTTTCAACGATGGTGATGAGGAGCGATCGTCATTTTTAAAGGGTTTGATACACCATGTAAACTTGTAACTTTTTTTTAGGAAGTAATGCCCCTGCGAAAGAAGTGAAAGCAAAGGAACAAGGTTTGTCGTATGTATTACACATGTAATGTAATATTTAGATGGCAGCCATCCGTTTGCTGGTTTGTGAATTTTCATTTCATAGATATCATATGGTTGCTTATAGCAAAGAAGAGCTGTACAAGAAAGCCGCCACCACCAAATGTTAGAGGTTAGTTTAATATATCGACATAAAAACGTATGTTTTTAGAAAAGGTTTTCAAGTCTGATCAAAGGATGCGTAAAGGTATATCATTAGTTTTAGAAACCTAAATGTACTAGTTTAGATAAGCATGATATGAACAGGAAGCTGCTTCCAAATGATTGGGGTGAGTTCATATAGTGTCACAATTTACAAAAGTATATTTAGATGTTACTCGCTATGATACTACTCGCTATGATGCTACTCTCAAAGATGTCATGGGCGATGGTTAGTTTTCACATATCAAACAAGATGTTGTTCATTTTCAGATCAGCAGCAGAAAGAAGGAACAGTCAGTGGATCTACAGGTATGATGACATGTTTAAATGTTTGCATCTTTTTTTAGGAAATGCAAGAATGCTTACTCTCTTCGGCAGCGGAATATTCATCGGCATCTTATTCGGTTAGTTGCATTACTAGTTCAAAGATTGAATAATGTTTCAGGTCTGGTGGTCTTCATTCTATACAAATTGGTTCTTGCCTTCCAATCGGACAGAGGTGAAGAACATCGAAGCTTCAACAATGAAGCCTATGAAGAAGAAGAGGGGGAAGCTCCCGAAGAAATATTAATTGAGGTGTGATTTTGTTTAATTTTGATTGTTATTGTTAGTTGACTTTTTGTTATTGTTTGTTTTTGTTATGGTTGTTTGAAATTAAATTTTGATCTCATATTTATTAATCACATATGGGGAGTACGGAGAGGCAGTCGGTAACCATGACACTCTTTATATTACTGAGTTTTTCTAGCAACTTTTCATAGTATATGCAGCCCGGTGGTTCCTGTTCGCTATTAGTCACATCATTCTTTTCGGGGGGTATGCAATTGGCAAAATGTAGTCCTCCATTAGAAAATAGCAAAATTAGTATTACAACTATTGACAGCAGACCGGGAATCAGCTTCATATAATAATAGGAGTTGGTGGAGGGGCTATGAACAGGTGTCATGTCTTCCTCATTAGTGTTGAAAGCAGAAATTTTAATGGGCATAATGATAAAGAATGATTTTCATTTGCAAGTAGCTGTTTATATACACTATCGCCTGGTTGCCCTCGGTTTGTTTTCGGACGTGTATGCTATTGATTTTTGTAGGAGCCCGCGGTAAACAGTATTTACAGTGGTTTTTTGATAAAAATCGTTTCATACATGTAATACTATATAGCTGACCCAGAATAGTTTTCCGGGTCAACGGGGGGGCGGTGTGTGCCCCGCGAGCGGCTGCGTACACCAACGCCTCTCCGGCTAGCATACACTGTTTAGCTAAATATTGACCCGCGAGCGGTTGCGTACACCACTGCTAGCATACGCTGCCTAGCTAAATATTGATGTTTTCATTTTGCCCACCAACCACCAACCAAGATGCTCGCTACCTCAATATTTTAAAGGATGAACCCCTAGTTTCCGTTAATGTAAAGTGTTGCTTATTAATACACTTTTATTATCGAGTATTAGGGGACCTCCTAGCTACTATATTGTCCCATAATGGATTCTGAACTTGGTGAGTACAACTGTCTTTTAATAGTTTATTTTCTTTTTTTTTTGCTATATACAAATAAGATGGGTTATATAAAGGTAAAATATGGGGGTAAAATGTAAACAAAATGCAAATGTTAAACACGCAAAAGAGGGGAAAGCTTTCAGATGTTACAATTCGAAAATTAATCTCCTTTTCGCTAGAAGACGCGGTTCCCGGGGGGACAAAAAGTCGAGATGAGCCTCTTTCTGAAGTACAGCTTCCCTATTGTACCGCACGCTATGAATGAGAGTACTTTTCATATACACATGAACAGCCTCAATAGGGAGCACGGTCCCCTCATCGTCCAGGATGAGGGGGAGGTGGTCATGCACGCATACGAATCCATATCTATAATACTACTGTTCTTTGCATAGGTTTCATATAATTTCGCTTAGGTTTCATATAATTTCGCTTAGGTTTCATATAATTTCGCTTAGGTTTCATATAATTTCGCATAGGTTTCATATAATTTCGCTTAGGGTTTCATATAATTTCGCTTAGGTTTCATATAATTTCGCTTAGGTTTCATATACTTTTGCTTTTCACTCACTTCTGCTCTAGATAGGTGCCCACGGACATTTGCTCATTGTATCGACGAGCAAAAAATTGGTAATTGTGGATGGTTGGTCTGAAAAGTCAATCCTAGTAGATTTATCAAAGGCAAGTCTATTAGGTTTGAAACAAAAAGTTTTAAATCCTATTACTTTTAAATCCTTCAACTTACCTTATTACCCGTAAGGGTAGTTTTAGAGGTAGGCCGTTTAGTGAGTTGAATGCTGAGTGCAGCCCCAACCTGTTGACGATACTAAAACAAAAGATTAATTAATACAACTTTTCGAAATTACACCCTTTTCTGTGTAAAAGAATCAGTTGTGTTGAAATTAACGAATTTTGCAAATATTATTGTGCACAAATGTTTAAAAACATACTGCTGCATGTTTCTTACGTCCCCAAGTACTTGTGCCCGGAGAGATAGGGCCGTCAACAGGTTGACGTCAACATAATCCAAGTTCGGAATGGGCAGCGGCCCTCTTAATACGATTGCCAAATTAGCGCGTTGAAAATTCCTCTGCATCTAAATCAAATTTAGAAAAAACACGTATGAAATCAAAAAGATACACGAGTAACAACTCGACATTTTTTTGGACAATAAATACTGAATCATTTTCATTATAATGCAAAAATAATCAGTAAAAACTAAAAAATATATATGTAGAGATCAAGCTAGATAAAAATGAGTATTCTTCATCTTATTTGCTGTGGCGAACATTTCTGAAAAAATCAATATAGTTTTGCAACATTTTTCTAATACCCACCCTTGGCCCCCCTAATTATCCAATTTCTACATAACGGACAATACGTGTTCGGAGTGGTGCAAGAAAGACAGGTTTCGAAATTACAATATAGGCACCGATAAAAAGTTTTCCCCACTGTTGTTTGTAAACATGACTAAACAAAATTTTCTTGATGGGTTATAAAAATGTACCGTACCTCACATTTAAAGGGGTACTCTCCCACATGTAAATAAATGTTACTAATTGGGCGGAAAGGTCTATATTGCAAAATTATACTAGTTTAATGTAAACATACCTGGGGTCCATGTTTTCCTTATCTGCCTGCAGCATTTCCTCCGCATTTGGGACATTAAACACACTAAACCAGGGTTTTTATAGTGGCACGTTTCTTACTTTTGAATTTCAGCCCTCAACTGACACTTTTTCTTACTGGTTGTTGGGCCATCTTCCTCCTGATTAGTTGTTCTTTTCAGATCTTTAAGCAAGTCTCTAAACATTTAAAACACGATTACTCTTGTAATTTTTACAAACCGGTCTAGGTACTCTATAGTACCATCGGTATGCCGTATAAAGTGAATTTTCAGTGTTCCGGGGGGGAAGGTCATTTGTCTCCCAGTTGAAAGATTTTTGAAAAAGAAACATTTACTTTTGCATCAAAGAATTAAATTTACCTGATTAAAATGCCTTCTTCCTCCAGCTCTTCATTCATTGGGTCTTTGGGTTCCTCCATTTCCTGTGGTTTTTTGGGTTCAACCATTTCCTCATCCATTTTCTTTTCTTCGGATGTATCTTCACTCCCGAGAGTAACACTTTCGGACAGTGAAGTCCCTGTATATTTCGAATCATCATCATCTTCTTTTGAGGAATCATCAGAAGAGATTATGAATCTAAAACAAAGTTAAAAACCAACAACAGGGCTAAAGCCAAAACAAGGCTAAAGTAAAAAAGTAAAAAAGCCAACAGCAGGGAGTAAAAAAGTAAGGACTTACTTTGTTTTTCGGCGCGTCATCTGTCGGCTACAGCGAGCGCCACATTTTGGTGGGGACCGACTTCTTTCCTTTCTACTACAAACAATACTATATAATGAACATTGAAACTCACTTTGATGAATCTTCAAGCACAGCTATCAACTTGTTAAGGTTAGTGAGCGCCCGAGATGCATTTTCAGCTGCATCAATTGTAATTTTGGCGGCATCAGTAGCTACCGCAATAAATTTCTTCCAACGTTGAGGTTCCATTTTATGAATTAACTGTACCCAACGGCCTTTTTATACTACCCCCCGCCCCATTTTAAGAGACCTTATTTTGTACGAAGTCCCTTTTACCGTATCTTGTTACAAATTAGCTTCCAAACATGAATAATTGAAACAATGCCCTTTGTTATATTACTAAATTTTGAGAACACATTAGGTTCAAAACATAATTAATGCCCTTTGTTATATTACTAAATTTTGAAAACACTTTAGCTTCAAAACATAATTAAGGCCCTTTGTTATATTACTAAATTTTGAAAACACATTAGCTTCAAAACATGAATAATTAGTGCAACGCCCTTAACTCCTTTTACCGTATCTCGAGTTCTAGTTCCGCCTTATCCTGGGCTTTGTTCTAATTGTCTTTGCAAAATTACAGAATGGAGCGAAAAATCGCAGATGCTTATTTGAATGTGAACTCTGCGGCATGTTTTTCAAATCCCCAAAATGTTAAACGACAAGTGCCCACCGCAACAGGAAAAGAAATACAAAACTATTTAAAATCTGTACCCGCATATACATTACATCGACCAATTCGTCATTTGTTTCCTCGAAGACGTACTACCGGATGTGGAAAATTCTTTACAATTCAATGTGATCTTGTGGACTATTCAGCTTTTCGCGCGGAAAACGATCAAGTGGTCTTTTTATTAACTATAATTGATGTTTATACAAGGAAACTTTTTGTTTATCCGCTAAAGTCAAAAGAAGGTGCCGTAGTACGCAATGCATTTGAACATTTCTTTCAACATTTCTATATACCCCTCCGAATTTATTCGGATGCAGGAAAGGAATTTTTGTGTCAGCCTGTGAAACAATTGTTCCGCAAACATTCAATTATGCATATCATACCAAACAGCCCCTTAAAAGCAGCAATGGTAGAACGGGCAAACCGCACGCTAAAGCATCGTTTGGAACGTTTCATGTATCATAAAAGTAGTCGCCGTTATATCGACGCGTTACCCCATATTGTTCATGCTATTAATAGTACCAAAAATCGCTCAATTGGAATGAGTCCCCTGGAAAAGGAAAGCTTACCGAATGAAATTGAACAGATTCCCGGCCCAAAGAAGGAGGCAAACAAATTCAAAATTGGTGATATGGTACGGATTACAATGAAAAAGGCCACCTTTCAGAAAGGATATGAAAAAGCTTGGAGCGAAGAAGAATTTTTTGTTTACAAATGTATAGATGGTAACCCCCCTGTATATCGCATTCACGATTTTGCAAACGAAGAAATTCGCGGAGTTTTTTACACTCATGAACTTATTCCCTGTTCAAACCCCGGAAACCTGTATAAGATTGAGGCTATTATTGATCGTCGTGTAGTTAAAGGTGTCAAACAAGTATTAGTAAAATGGTTGGGCTATAATAGTTCATTTAACAGTTGGGAAATTGAAAATAACCTTGTACATTTGGTGTAATAAAACACGTCTTTTCCTGTTATTCATACGGGTGGGTTGAACTGCTGAAAAATTGAAAATACTACTTGTTTCATTTTAATACTAACCTCATCAGCTTGATGCATAATGGCGAGATTGAGCTGTTCATCACGCTCATTGTGAATGTACATGGTCATGTTGAAATCAGTGTCAAACTGAATACTTAACGATGATACAGAGGCAAAGTACTCAAACTGATTGATGATAGCAGCGCCATTTAGGGTATTGAACGTTCTGAAAATTTTAGCTACGTTTATGAAGCGCGCAAACTCTTACCTAAAAGGCATAAAGAAGCCAATTTTGTTGGTGAGCGATGGATGTGTTACTTGTAAACAGAATTTGGTAGAATTGATATCCGAATTTGTTCGGTTCAAGATATCAACAATAAAGTCGTCAAGCAAATCTGCAGTTTCTCTGCCGAAAGGTACAGCACGCAAAAAGTTTAAATTGAATGCTTGTACCATTGTGATTTTTCGACCCATTCTAATGCGAACAGTTGTTGGAGCAACTTGAACAATTGGTTCATCATCATCAGAATCATCATAGTTATCAGCAATAGCCTGTAGAGCGGCACTCATGCTGCTGATTCGCAATATAGTGGTAAAGTAGGCACAATATAATAGTAAAGGGGGCGGAGGGTTACTGTTGTTTACAGTTCCATTTTTTAATGTATAAACGCTTCTTTTTTGATTTAACCTTTTTGACAGGAGCACCACCACCACTCTGTTCGTTTTTGAAATTTTTGATGCGCCCCAACAAATCATCAATTACTTGTACTTTTTCATCGCTAGTTTTTTTAGGGTCCTCCAGTAGGGTGGCCAATTCTTGTTTAACATCCTGTGTAACAGCAGGGGGGTTAGGTGATGGTTCGCTTGTATACGGTACTAATTTAAACTTATGATTTAGAAACATTTGATATCCGAGTTTGTTCGGCGGTACACCGAATCTTAGCAAATATAGGGCGTAATAGGGCGCAAAGTGTAGCCTTTCTCAACTTTTTCAAGTTTAAAATTGCCTCTTCTGGTTGACGAATTTTTGCAATCTTTTCCAACAAGTAACGAGCACGAGTCAATACTACTTGTTCACGAGAATTTAGTAAAATACAATTATTTTCAATTATATTGTAAATAATTTCAACCAAAATCTCAATTTCGGCAAAGTTTGCTTTCGATAGAAGAGTAGTATCACAATAAAGCTTTTTGAGAAAGGGGAGGTGTAATTTGATGCGTTTTTGCATCCTTGTAGTGTTTACTATTGGCCCCTTTTATACGTTTCGTTGATTGGCTCGCTATACATTTAATGTTGTAAATCCATGCCTGATGGAGCCAGTAATAACGAACTCTAGTCTGGGATTGCTCCGCGGTTATGGGTACGGTACATTGTTACATTCGTCCACACTCAACATGACTGCTCAGATTATCCCCAGTAATTAGATTTAGCTTTCGATGTATTCTCGAGAGATTACTGGTTGGCTTTAGTCAAATTCAACTAACAATTTGCAATAGTAGACTCTTTATTAATATTTTGTTTTAACATGTAAAGTAATAACAACATCTCCCCAACTAAAGTGAAACGGCTCGCCTTGTTGTGTTAAGATTTGTACATTTACCGAATCTACAGTGTCAACCATAATGGGTAAGTAACGGACAGGGTTGAATGAATGATGCACCATTGTATTAAACGATCCAGACACTGGAACACATGCTAGTAGATTTGTACGCGTACTACCAACAATACTAGGTGCTACAATATCAGAGTAAATGTATAGAACAGATTCTTGATTAAAATGATCAATTGGATGATTAGCTTCTATAGAGGTGCTGACAATTTCATCATCAAAACCCATAAAGTAGGCAAATGCTTTTGTAAATTGAATGCTTTCAATTTTTTGTGAATTTAAAACAATCTTGACACGATTACTAGGAGTAACGGAAAAGGTGACGCCATCATTTTCTTTTAGTAGAGTACGGAGTGCTTGGGTTAGATCGGCAGCATTAGCGTAATGACCTCCAGGCAATTGATATTCTTTCTTTTCCTTGTTAACACTAGTTTTTCGATTAGTACCAGTACCGGTTGAAGTATTTCTTATAAACGTAACCTCAATTGTAGAGCCCTTTGCCAAATTTGCATTTGAGCGTGGATAGATTACTTCTGTCAATCCAACCACGTGAAGTTGTTTACGCATAAAAATAGTTTCCGGTAATCTTACCCGAAAATTTGATAGACTTCCATTTGGATCTGATGTGGCAATTAGAGTAATGTAAGAATCAACATCCATGAAGGCGGTGATGAATAGTATAAATAGAGATGTAAAGCTGCTTTTATAGCTATGCCCTTCCTATTTGAAATTCCCGCGCAAATTTGTGTTGTTGGTGCAACATCATCAGGTCCGTTGTCAACATTATAGGGTGTGACTCTTTTTTTTTTTAAGGAAAATCTACGCTAATTAGCAAAATTGTTACAAATCGCGCCAAATTTTTCAAGCAACCAATTGACCAAGTGCTATGGTTTTATGCTGTCGAAAATGATAGTATACCACGCGGTGAAGGAATACATCGTTTTGTAGGAGTACCCGATTTACAGTTAATCAAATCTATAGAAAAACCAACAATACTTGTTCTTGACGATTTGGGTTCTACAATGCAGAGCACCCGTGAGAATCGTAAACTTTTACAGGATCTCTTTTGTATTTATGCCCACCATTATCAGCTCGTACTAATATCTAGCTTTCATAATTGTTTTTCTATGGATCGTAGTGCGCGTATTAATGCAAATTATCTTATACTATTGCGCACAAACTCTGACCAGCTTCAAATACGAACTATTATGCAGCAACTTTTTGCAGAAAAGGCAAAGGCTGCAATCGAAGCCTACAACGATGCAATGACCACACCTTTTAACCATTTATTAATCAATAATCACGTACACTGTGACCCAAAATTACGTTTAATGTCTTGCATTGATCAAGAGCATCCCACAGTTTATGTACCACGTATATAATGAATTTTATTTACAAAATTGAATCAATATGTGGGTTTCTAGCTGAATCAATAGATAGCACGCTATCAAACTCTCCCAATATAATTGCATAGATACCTTTTGCTGGTACAGCCTCGGCAAATTCAAAACGTATAGTAACATTACCCTGCTTGATGAGATCAAACATTTCCGGTTGATGTACGGTAGGACTAATCTCTATAGAGTAGAGACACCAACCATTTGCAAACTTTTGCATACTTATTCCATTTGAAAAGGAAGTTCTTGCAATACCGAGCGCCTCTAGATTAGCAATAAAAGCCTGTGAATAAATGTTGTGTTGATAGTCTAGGTTCCAAGGGCGGCTAGGATATTGTTCACCATTTACATCTACATAAAGATTTTTTAGACCAAATGTTCGGAAATTAAAGGCACTTTCAACATATGAACCATTATAAGCATCAGCAGAAACGAGCCTATAAACAAGGAATAATGTCATGTTTAAACAAAAACTTACCCAATTGTTAATCTTTTTGGTGCATGCGTTGAAAAGGCCACATAATGCGGACTATCCAAACGACCGGGAGCAATAAAAAGACTTCTCATTTGGACTGAATTTAGCGGGTATTGTATACGATGATTAAGCAAGTACTTTTCCATGGCCAATAGATATGACTCGTTCAATTCATAAGTATTTAACAATACAAATGCATCTAAAATATTCAAACGGGCTTCTCTGTTAGCCGGGCCTTCAAGCTCATCAATCAGATAGGAATTTATGTTGGTGTACACCGTTAGGCGTAAATCGATGAAGTTTACAAGTAGTTTGGTTTGGCTTCCTAGATCGAGGGGCAGGCGACACGCAACTTGACAGTTCTTTCCTCCTTTTACCATTTGACAACGTTTAACGTAACCGGGATCATTCTTATCCGTCATTGAATTTTGACGAAAATAGCCACCAACTGTTTGTAAAGTATCCTTTGCATCACTACTAAGCATTAGTTCATCCTCTATATAATTCCGGTACGCGGAATTAACACTGTGAGCTTCGATAATCTGTGAATTTAAATGTAACACATATTGCTTTGCAATTGCGCCGGCAATTCCTTGAGCAGCTCCATACAAGACATTTTTTACGGTTGATTCTTCTTTTTTTGTTGTTTCATTCATCACTTTGGGTGCTCGTTCGTCCATATCAGCAATAACTTTTCCCGACTTGTCTGTAATATTAAAGGTCCATACTATCCAGCTACGGCGTAAATTTATGAAATCGCGACTATTCGAGGCCAATTGAAACCTACAAGATTTACTAACATATTATTACCGGGGTGTGCCTACTCAAATGGTCCTTGTGAATTGGGAACAAGTGTATTTTTTAAATTAATTCGAGTCCATTTACAGCGGTGTACTCCAACCTAAAAGTAAACTTGTAGTAGAAGAACACGGTGTTAAATGACAAACTTGTGTTGGGGGCATTGATTGTAAATCAAGTTCTGGGAGAATAACATTTGAACTACCAACATCAATTAGCTTTTCCATCTCTAGCGAATAAAAGGGTACGGGTATTCTTAGAATTACGACGACGACGGCGGCGACTCTTAGGCACTAATAACGCAATAGGTAGTTTCTCTTCTTCTTTTATAGGTTCCGGCACCTCTGGTGGGGGCGATTTTTTTCCACTGCCACCAGTCATTTTCTTGAGTAATACTTTACCGCGCTTTTTAAACGACTTTTTCAAGTTTTTGCCTGCTCTAACATCTTTCATAATTTCTCTGCTAGTGTTGACCATCTGATTACCAATGGGGGTAGAAAGAAACGCGGGTATTAGCTGCACCAGCGATGAAAGAATTCCACCGATTCCTCTTCCTCGTTGACCGCCTCGCATAAAACGTTGTCCTTTAAAAGGACCGCTTCCGTACTGTCCGGAAGCTAAAAGATCCCAATTAACGTCTTCGGGATGATAATCAATAAACATGTTGTTCAAGTTTAGTTCACCTCATCCTTATTTATATACTTTTTAGCGCGATGAATGCCCACCAAAGTTTTCAACTAGCAAACCAGAATAGGACTCTTGCAAAATTATATGTGGGAACATTTGCAAATGATCAGTTACCGACTAAAAGCCATCTAAAACGAGACGGATTCCTAATTGTGAACACTGAGAATTCAAATCAAACCGGAGAGCATTGGCAACTAGTGTTTTGGCGCCAAAACCATTGTTACTTTTTTTGCAGTATTGGACGACACCCAACAAGTCTAGTGCAACAATTTATGCAATCTAACTGGACGCGTATTCATATTAATTCAGAACACCCACAACTTGCAACAGAACAGACATGTGGTGGCTACGTTTTTTTTGTTGCCCTAATGTTAGCCCGTAATCATTGCTTTTACGAAATTAACCATTTTTTCAAACATTTATCCCATGATGACCAATTTATACGCTTATTCATGAAAAATTGTTTCAATTTTCACTTTTATTGATCAACAAAGGACTATGAATGTTATAAATATAATCCACATCCCAAGCTGTATCAAACAAATAAATGGGGTAATAAATATACAAATAAATATGGGGATAAATCAAGCAAATGTCATTACTACTCTGGGAATCTAACAACTTTTACATTACGAATGTGACACTTATGCTACTCTGGGAATCTAGCCCTAATATTTCGCCGGGCACAGTCGCTGCATATAGCAGCTGTCAAAACATTATTGTTGAGCATAACGCTTGACCTACACATTGGGCACAATAGAAGAAAAATAAATTCTTTGTTAGAAAATAATTGCTTAACACTCATCCTCCATTCCTGTGCTGGTGCTGCACGTTTTTTTGATCCCTGTGCCTGCTCTCCCTCATCTAAAAAACAACGCATTTCACAAATGACAACTAGTATTACACTAACCGTGACGAAATGGTGCTACAACCATTTGTTGCTTCTTCTCCTCTGCGATTGATTGCTGCTGCTCGTGCGCATCCTCTCGTTCTACTAAATGAACACATGATCATTTACGCTTGTTTTACCTCTGTATTGCTCTTCTTCTTCTTCAGTATGTACCAACGGTGACGGTGGCGGTGGACCAGGTGGAGCATAAACTAGTGAATGTGCGGGAGGAGGATTACGGTTAGAATAGTATTTTGGTTGTTTTGACGACGACGACGACATGTTTCTGATATTTCCTTTTGCTTTTGCCTCTAGCCTGTAGGGGTGGAGTTTTAAAAAGGGAGGAGCCTATGCGTATAGGCTAAACCATAAAAAGGCGGAGTATACATTTAATCAACTTAATAATATAATAGCTATTAAATTGAAAAAAATGTATCACAAATATATACAACATTAGAGATATGCTTTTACATTTCTACGGGCACATGTACTACAAAAAACTATTATGAAACGTGTACCATCAACCGTAATATACTGCTTACAAGCAGAGCATAACAAATATGTAAAAAAATGAGGAGTAACAGAATCAAATTGTTTTATCACTCTCCAATCTTCTTTTTTAGTTATCGTCGTTGCTGCTGCTTCTTCTCCTTCTAGCTTTTTTACAGGGATCTGTGGTGGCTCCTCGTTTTCGTCTAGAAGGCATTGCATTTCCTCTTTGATATCTAAATTGTAAATTTTACCCTCAATCCCTTTAGCAGCTCTAACCTTTTCCATTCCATTTGATTGGATTCGCCTTCTTCCTCCGACAGTATATTTTCGTTGTTTTCACTGGTGGGGGTGCTGTGGGGACTGCTACAGGAACTGGTGACTTCTGACGAGGAGGAGGAGGAGGAGGAATAAAATGAGGAAAAAACTGATCCACCTCGTAGTGTTGCGACATGTTGCAAATGACTTGCACATCTTTCACCGACAGGTGAAAAAGGGGCGGAGTCATCTCTGTAAATTTAAATGTATTTCGCAATTTTCTTTTACTACTAACCTAAAGCCAAACGGTCGAGTTTCATAAGAAGAATTATATAGTAGTTTATTCATCACAGGTCGAAATAGTTTCCTTCGTTGTATAGTACTAACCTTTCCAATAGATTTCGTAATTTGGGGTCTTGATGTTACTAGTGCCCGTGTTTTTATTCCTGCTGCCAACTGTTTAGCTTTTTTTTTCAATGCATCAAAAGTTAAAATGGCTCGTGATGTATTATCAATTGTAAATCCTCGAACTTTGAGTTTAACACTCTCTTCTCCTGTTTCCTTATTTAACAACTTGTAAGCATAAACTTTGGGTCCAGTTGAAACAAATTCTGTGATTTCACAATTATGCGGTACTTCATTCTGCCATTCACCAAGACTAGATCCCATTACATTGTCCAAGTTATCTGCTCCATCTTCCAAAAAACAAATTACAGAATCAGTATCACTAAAATAAAAAGTTGTAACCCTATGCGTTTTTACATCCTACCAATAAAGGGCCCGGTCACCTAACCGGTTCAATGCCCTCCACAGTTGTAGTCGTCCCATTGTTGTTGTTATACATCCAATTATCACGGATGTCCCAAATAATGGTTTCACATATTCATTGATTGGTTCATAAGTTGCCATAAGTATGTCATCGTTTATGCTAACCAAATCTCGCAAATCTAATCGTTCATCAGTTAGACATTCTGGGAATTCATCCATTGTAAAGAATATACTCTCTTGTCTCTTTGCTCTTTCAACATATTTACCCCTGAAATTAACATGATTACAACCCTATTCTTGCTTTCTTACCAACAACTATTCATTGCCAATTTTGCTAACAATCGCTGTGGGGGATTTAATTGAATTTTCGATGAATCTAGTTCAATATCCAATTCTTCTTTCACATGATTAATATATTTGGCCTTTTCTTCTTCTGACATATCGGATGAAGGCCAACCACTTGATTCCAGTTTCATCTTGATGAATAACTTTAAAAAGGGGCGGAACAAATCAGTAGTCCAATTTTCTGAATCCCAGTGCCAAATTTCGTAACACCGTTTCACCACGTAACCATTCTCTAGTGCAACTTTTAATTCCTCAAAGTAAAGTGTTGCATGAATCATCCGATCTTCCTCCTTCTCATGTGTACATTTTTTTTGCTTCTGATCAAAAGCACAACTACGGCATACGGGAAACAGTAGCTTATTTGCATGTTTTATCCACACAACTGGGAATTGAATGTCTCTCGGAGGAAGAATATCCACCTTTAAAAAACCTTGATACGGAAGCGGCAAAGTAATAGGTAAAAAATTATCAGTTATTACAGTTGGTTGGCCTGTAGGTATAGGGGTGTGATAGAGCACATTTGGATACATTGAACACACATCCAGGTGGACCAAGCGTCTGCCAAGAGATGCTTCAGCATAAAGCCAATAGTTTTGCGTCCTTGCTCCAGCAAAAGCCTCTCGAATTATTAGACGTGATGTATGCGTCCTTGTACGAAAAAAATGAGCCATATTCTTGTTTTTCTTTCTTTCAGTCTCAATATCATGCTCCCAAATCACATGTAAACTAGTACAGGCTTCTTTAATTGCTTGAATTCGCTCCATAGTCTCCGCTAACACTTCACCCATCTTCTTGTCATATATTGGATGAATTAAATCAGGATTTCCGGTATGATGTGGGCATCCATGCCAAAAACATCCGAGCACCTCTATCACAGTATCAGATTCCTCAATATATCCATCTACGCGATACTTTTTATCTCCACACTGAATGACGTGTTCCCGACCGTTTAGTCGATACTTAATTTTTACATTCTGACTATGCTCAAGCCATTGAATATAACGAATTGCCAACTGCGACTGAATTTCCTGTGAAAACATCCCATTCTCCGGAATAATTGCAATCTGTTTCTTCTTCATGTACAAATTTGTAAGTAGAAAGAAGGAAAAACTGGCATAGGTTAGACAAAATACGAGCGGGTTAAAACCAACGTTGTCTATACATGTCTGCACGTATTTACAAACACCCTTGTGTAATATAAAGACATCTTGTTGACAATATGAAAGTAACGATTTCCTCATGTTGAATTCTGTGTTATAATTCTCATGATACCACTTTTTGAAATCCTTGAGTGACTCTGGTGTCATATACGGTTCTCCATAGAATTTCTTATCCACTAGAGTTTTTGAAATATAGTCATAAAAAGCAGGATGATTCAGCAAAAATGGGAAGGTACCCTTGTGTACATCTTTGAATCCAAAGGCTTTCGGAAAATCTGCTAACCGAATCGGAAGAAATTGTAGACTATCTTTCAGAGTAAACGAATTACATTCTAGATCCTGGGTTCTTTCCACTAGAATTTGCATCAGCTGTAGATTACGTTTTATAATCTTTGGTGTGATCCCACGCTTCAGAATTTCTGCTAATACAAAGTGGTTATCAAATCTTCCTCCATTATGGGAAATAACATGAACTCCATTCAGCTGTCGATCATTCAATAACATGTAGACAAACTTCTCAACTACTATATTATGTGATTCTCCCTTCTCATGTCGAATATATCCAATCTTGTGTGGGCCACATTTTACACACGGCTCTTCTGGGTCACGGGTTAGGCATTTTTCACATGCTCTTGAATAACATATCATATTAACCCAGTGCTCGGGTAAATATAATGTTGTGTCTTGAGGATCTTCCAGTTGTACTGTTTCACAATCAAAGAAGAGAAACCGAAACGTCTTTTGAATTCTTCGCTTCATATCCAAATTCTCATCTGTAGGAGGATACCAACAACAATTATGTGGACCTGGACTTCGTTTATGCTGACACCAGCGACAATAATACGTCTTTTTACAGTCATGTCCATTTCTTTGTGCATAACGAATATTACATTTTTCACATCTAAAGCACATATTTATAATATCTAACCAATCAACTAACCTTTTCAATAATTTACATGATGTACGATTTCTTTTCCAACTTTTTAAATGATTATCATAACATTGCTTTGAATAAAACACTATATTACATTCATTGCATTTATGAACAAAACCAATCTAAACAAAAGTATAGTAATGTATCTTGAACCACTTACTCTCTTCTCTTCCATACATGATGCTAACGGAAACCGACAATCTCCACATTTCTTTGAACACTTGTGTGTATAACTATGAGCATATTGTTTTCCACATAATCGACAAATTGTTTTTCCAATAGTATGTTTTGACGGAATAAACGGCGTATAGTTTCCTTGATACACGTGTAAGTATATTACTTCTCCTTTAAAACGTTTAAATGTGACATCTTTGTAATCTCACCTGTTTGCGAGGTTTTATGCTTCAAAGTTCTAAGCTTATGATGTTGAACTCGCTCATACAAATGAAAAGAATATCCAGTATACTGTGCTGCCATTTTATCCAAATCTTTGTTAGTCCATATTGTTCTAATAGGAATATCAGCACTAGTTAGTAATTGTCTAGCTTTCTCATTCCAAATATCCTTGTCTTTTCTATATGCATTAGCCAATTGATAACGACTCTAGGCAACAACATTTTTCTTCTCTACATTTAGAAACTTACTGCTAAATGTTCCTTTGATCTCAAAAACATACTATACACTATCGACTTTGGAAGGTCCAGTTCATCGCCTTTATCAATAATTGGACATTTGACATTCCTCTTCTTTTCTTCTTTTAGTAGAGATTTTACAGTAAGCATTTTACCTATACAAAAAGTTTTGCAACTTCAAACTAAATTACTGCAGTTTTACACAATCGCGCCCTTAAGAGGACTATAACGATTGTAGGGGATGGGGTTGAACTTTCATCATTCGCGCTATAGTCAAACAACCTACCATTACACCACCACCCCCCAATACACTCTTCTTACCTTTTGTAATAAGAATTAAACTGGATCTTCACCAAGTACTAACCTGAAACTAAAATTAAACTCGTTCAAATAACAAACCTTACACACTGAAAAGTGCTGCACAATCGTATTGATCAATATTAGGCCAGCGAATAATTAGATTTCCCCAAATCCAATGTCGTCGATGAGGAACTTTTAACAACAAAGTATAGAAACAGAGTGCTTTCAATGACACGTGTGGATTACGAATATCTCTATTGATTGACACTCTATTCTCAATATATTGTTCGTTGTCTAGAATATCAAACCAACTGTGGATATATCTGCTCATGTACAGGGAATAAAATGACCTAATCAATGGGTTGCTGTGCGGCTCCGCCCTCCTCTTGCTGTTGTATCGTTGGGTTGTCCGCCCCTTTCTCCCTGCTGGCTGGTGCTGTACCCTATATATTAACTTTTGAGAGTCGGTAAGCTCCGCCCCTTTT
>JAQGAV010001807.1:0-18621 GCA_034691345.1 Phasmarhabditis papillosa
AATCCGTTAAAACCTCAAAATAAGGCTACTCTCTTCCTCTGCTGCTCGGTTTATCCGAGAGCCAACTAATATAAGAGGACCTCCACTTTGGATGATACGGAACTGGGTTCCGGTATCCTTGGTTTCGGTACAGTGTTGAACATGGAGCGGGGGTAGTATATTTATTATACCTTATCCTGGTTCACATGGCGTGGTTAAACATGGCGATGGACATGGAATTGGGCATCTTGGGAGGAGGCGAGGCTGGCTTGGCATTGGGTCTTCTTGGGAGCTGAGAGCAGAGCAGAGTGGCTATTTGGCCACCAGGGCTCCCTTATATAGGGACCCTGGCGCCCGAACTAGCTCCGCCCCTAGCGTGCCCCGCCTACTCCCAGGGGTTAAGGGTTGTCACCTTAAGTGATGGATTATGGTGCACATTTTACTCTAATGGCAAAGAATTAGATAACAGCTGCAAAGACTTTTTAAAAACAAAGATAACAGCTGCAGCTACAGATGATACAGTAATTAATTTGAGACAATTTGAAGCATTTATGAAGCGGGGTAATCCAAAATTTTTCGGAGAAATAATTTCACCGGTAGCTACATATATTTGCTTCCGATAAATCTGCAATACAATTTACAGTAAACATTACATGTGCTTACAACTTGCCTCCTTCAAACTTGTCACATTCATATTCATAATACCATGTTGAATATAAGAATACCATCAATTTCCAAACTACATGACGATGGCATGCTTACCATAAACATAGGAGGAACTACCCACTTCTCATCAATAACATTTGCACATTTCCACTTACCAAACATTACGTTGGAAACAACAAATGTATACAGATACATCCGCCGCTTGAATACGTACTACAAAACTTTTACACTTTAAATCTCGCTGGCCATGTATTCTAATATACCTTATCTCCTGTAACATACGAATATGAAGTCAAACATCCGGTGGTATTAGACGGACGGCAGTCTGCAGGAACATATATTTCCTTCACCAAAGATGAGTGTTCAATCTGTTTCCCACTAAGATAATCTACTGGTTTCATACAGTCAAGATTGTTACACTGCTGTGGGACAACATAGTAAGGATGAATACTGAAAATACAAATAAGTTTTCCATAACCCATTTACCGCTTACTTCTTATAAGAATACAGTTCCATATCGGTATCCATGTCACCCATTGATATAACATTTATCAACTTCATACTGCTGTTTCGTGGAGCAATGGGATAGCACATCTAAACACTTTTACTAATGATAAAAACGAAACCATTAACTACCTCCAACAATATATGACTATCTGCTGCATTGAAACCTATTACTCTACTTGTAAACAACTTAGAGATTAGTACATAGTTGGAATCCAAAATGGAATTATTCCAATCACTACCTATAAGTATAATTTTAACTTTTATATAAATTGAAGTTTACCGATCATATTATATAGTTCATTTACTAATCCATTTTCATTCCCATTCATTACAACAAGGGAATTCAAATAACCTTTCACTGTCATATCGTCCATTATGTTATAAAACATATTCTTCAGCTCCACAGAAAACGTAGAAACTACATTGCTGAATGTTGTTCTAGAAATAAATCACTTATTACGAATGACATTTATATATACCTATAGTGTCTCTTATTCAACAACGTCACAGTTTTTCTTAGTTCTTCATTTTGTTTCTGGAAATAATAACTAATTTTGTACTTCCCAAATGCATCATACCTTCAAGAAATGATGAATTTCTTTAACATTTTCACTTTCGGTACTACCAATCCAACTATTCAAATGCCACCCAAAAAATGTTCCTGCAGTTCCCACAGCAACGGCCCCAACTCCGACAGCAATTAACGGGATAAATCGCTTTCGACGTCTTTCTACCTTCATTTGTTCCAAACTGAAACTTTACCACATATTTCTGCTTCCACTATTTGGAATGCTTAACTAACATAAAACTAGGGTATTCCTTCATATACGTCTGCAAAAGTGTGTCAATTTGTTTGACAAACATTTCAGTAGATGTGATACATTGCCTTTCCAATTCCTGAAATTATAAGCATTTTATTACAATAATTGTATAACAGATCAACCTCATTCAACTCTTTACCAAACACATCCGCATCGGCAATTATACTCTTCATATATGTGAGGATAGAACTGCACTGATTCATGAATATTGATCCATTTGTGAACGCCGTTAAATCTACAAATTATGCCTTAATACTGTTTTTTAACCGATTACATACCCGCAGCAATGTAGCCGCATTCATATTTGGGAATGTAAGGAAACCATTTTCCTCCATTTCATGTTGCAAATCTGTCAATACAGAGACAGACAGACATAACAACGTCACGAAACGAATTATTTGCATCTGAAAACATTACTCAAAGAACATAGAAATGTTAACGTATGAAACAAAGTAACAAATATTAAATAAAAAATAACAAATAGTAAAAAAGTAATAAACAGATATGATGTGTTCATTAACACAAGTTTCACTAATGTATACATTTAATTTATATGTTTATTCATATTTAATATATAAAGGTTAAAATTTGTTGTTCTTCTTTTTCTCAATGGCGCATCCTTTCGAGTGAATGACCTTGTAGTCAAGATTTTCATATTTCTAAAGTACAATATAAACAATTGATATAACAATATATAATAACTTACATTTACTATTATTAATCCAATTATACTGGTCATAATTGCTGGAAAACATGTATACATCACACTTCTTTTGCTGCGATTTTCGTCAAACACTGGAAGGACATCCCTAAAACAATTGATTTGTTAAATACATATTTCTATGTATGCAACTAACCTTCCATGAATTTCAATGAGCCTATCAAATAGGTGTTCCAATTGGTCGTAGAATTTTCCATAATTATTGGGTCTTAAATTAGTCGAACGCAAAAGAATGTTTGCACATGGGCAGAACTCTTCCCTTTCTGCAAATAAATTTATTGTAATAGCTTATTCATTTCGATGAATTCCTTAATTGCTTCGATCAATATAAATTAATTACTTACCTTTCTGTTTTTTCATGTTATCCTTCATTACTCCGCCTAGAACAAGACTGGAAGAACCAGACTGAAAATATCTTTTATAATTTCTACTACAAGTATTTCCCTTTCACGTTTCTCAAACTCCCCTCCTGCATATGTGTGGGCGGGGTTTCCTAAACAATTTAAATAATTAGTTTGATTAAAAAAGTTTATGAAAGCAAACCTTTCCATCGTTCTTTTTAGGGGAAGGCGACCAACTGTCAACGCTGCCTGCTTTGCTGTTCTTGGGTGACGAAGAGTTGTATTTCTAAATGAATAAGTACTTAAGAACTTTACAACAACCAACCATTTCAACTCTCGGTGGGGTGGTCCAGTTCCCCAATTTTCGACCAGATCCTGCATACAAAGGACGGAACGTACTCCGATCCTGAAAGTAGACACATTACTTCATAAGTTCATAGAATTAATTCATAACTTATACATTTCCTACACCAAGTAACAACAACACTACCTTATAAGGAGAGTCAATGGATCCCATGTAGCCATCCAAACTACCACAAGACGAAGAATCGTCCTTATTCCTCTTCGAAGACTCTTCAGCGGAGGCTACATATCCACCAACTGAGCCAGCTTTGCTGCTGTCTTGACTTCCTTGCGACATTTTCTGTTAAAAGTAAGTAACAATGCTAAATAAACGACAACAAATAATCAAGGTATATCACAACCTTCGCTTTCAATATAACAAAATACAAGTACCTTTATATAAAAAATTATTATTTATTATTTGCTCTGACATATACTAACATAGAAATACTGGTAAACATAATATCGTGTCTAACGATATCATGCTGAACGGTAGCGATAGTATCATCATATAGAACGTAATCGTTCCAAATTTGACGATACTAGCATTTACTTTTGTTTATATATATCTTCACCAACCTACATATGCAGTTTGCTGAAAAATCTTCCAATTTATAGATGTCATACTGCTTCTTGAAATGTTTCTTGAAGATATTTCATTAAGGTGAAGGACTTCCTAGGTTACATAAACTCGTTGCATGACGAAGTTCTGGCTATCGGTGAGGTTGTCAAATAACAAATAAATTATGAAAAGATCTGCTTATACAGGAAGCAGATTACATATATTAATAAGAAATACAATAATAACAATTAGAACAATAATAAATAATAATAACATATATAATAAATATAATAACAGTAGCAAATATTAATAATAATAAACAATATAGCAACCATCTCTCAAAATAAAATGTTGATATAATGAATTGTGTGTAATATTTTAGTCAAGATCAACCTAATTGGTTCATGACGCTTGACCTAGGTCGGCGTCTGTTTGCCATAAGCCTACTTGGAAAGGATTTGTCTATTCTATGACTCTGTAATGGAAAAAAAGAAAGATATGAAAACTATACGAAATTGGTTGTCGGTAAATTTTTTTAAACTTGTTAAAGGAAGTATGCCTTATTTAGTCGAAGCCACACTTGTGTTTCTTTCTCTTCCTTGCTTTTGAACTATACACTTGTGTTTCTTTCTCTTCCTAGCTTTTGAACTATACACTTGTGTTTCTTTCTCTTCCTAGCTTTTGAGGTATAGTGTATAGGTGAGTGTGTTTGGTAGGCCTTTAGGCCTACTAACAACCGACAAGAAAAACTTTTACAGATTAAGACTATAAGAGTCAACAAACTACGCCCGAAAGCGACGTTCTTCCTTTTCTAATATGCATTTCTGTCTCTTACTGGGCCTAGAGTTTTATGTTTATAGCTCGCTAGTGATTGCCATTTATTCTTCCGCAAAGTATTCCTGAATCCGTTAAAACCTCAAAATAAGGCTACTCTCTTCCTCTGCTGCTCGGTTTATCCGAGAGCCAACTAATATAAGAGTTAGTCGTAAGAAACAGCATATTTCGCTGACTTATGGCCAAAATATCAAAAACTCGACCGGACAAAGAACAATTTTTAGGACGAATGCGACCTACTTAGGTAAACCTTTAAAGAAATAATATCCCAAAACTAACTGATGAAGATTCCTTATTTTTTATTGTTAACTTGATGTTTTAGCAGTAAAATCTAACTTTTCTGAAAGATAACCGTTGAAAACTGTGAATATGACAGGGCCGGCCGGAGTGTCCGTTTCCCAGTCCCTATTGAATGTCATTAGGAGTAATTATTTGGAGTAACGGAGCTAAAAGTTTTCAAAACTTACGAATAATGTTTTATAAACTTGTTTTTTTAGTGTATCAAACACCATACAAACAACTCTATATTCTATTCACGGGTAATATTATAATGTACTTGTGTTTATTTTCGTTTTTCAAAAAGTTTTTTAGGTTTTTTTCAGATTTCTAACTAGATTTTGTTTTCAAACCCTAATATTACTTTGTTTCAACAACAGTCAACTGAACTCGTTTTAGTTTTCCACAAAAATGTAAAGCTGCAACAGTTCAGTTGCTCAAATTTTTTTCTCAATATATAAACTCTACCATCCTTATTGTCTATAGCGCTATATCAAACGTTATATCCTTTCTCACACAACAACTGTCACCTGATGCTCTAATTAAGTTAACAAAGTGATAATTTTAAAATCTTAAAAAAGAGCAAAAACTAATCCAATTGATGGCCTTTAATCTTTTCTCGAATTACATGTTAGCATTCTTATACTTCGAAAATGAGTGGTTTATTTGATTTGAATCCCTTAATTGTTATAATTGGTGAGAGATGGTTTCAGCAATTTGGTGTTTATTTTCATGTATCTATTGTATTACAATAACGTAGATTTTTTGAAGGAAGGGCTTCGACCATTTATTCCGGAATCTTCTGACCGAAGACGGTTTCATTCTAACTTTCAGTCCTCGGTTGTACGAAACATTGCACTTGTCAGATGATGTGGCCATAGTATATAAACGCCCGGGTGGGTGCCCGGGCAGTTTTAAGCCTCCCCAGGCAAAAATTATCATCTGCTCGGGCAGCCAAAAAATACCCGGGCTCCAACCCGGCCGTTCTATACTACGGCCACTGGTTTTCCAAACCTTCTGTATTTACGGGGAGTTAAACCCACAGACTTAGATGCTTGCGGTTTCACATACTTCTGCTCTAACCAATAGTATCCTGTAGTACCTTTATTGTCTTTATCATTTTCTATACCAAGCCTTGGCACCTAAAGTAAGCTTATTTTTAAATTATCGTCAATTAACAATGTATTGGCGCCGCTCGCAAGCATTGGCTACTTAAATTTCGCATCGTCACACAGATAACTAACAATAAGAAAAAGGAAGTATGTCTAATCGAAAATGTAGGAAGCAAAATGTCATAGCGGAACATTTTGTTCAAACTGTAATAACTATCGAAAATAACAAATTTCACCTGTTTGGGTGTGTTTGACAGTGTTTAGACGAAGCTGACAGTATAACAGTATAAGAAAGCTTCGAAGGTATTCTTACAAGAAATAGTTAGATTATATTATATATTATTTATATACAATTTTTAATAGATAATGTGTACACTGTTACGACGATCTTTGTTACACAACTTCTTTGACGAGTTTATCGTTTAAAAACCTGTACCCAATTCAAGTCGTCCTTAAAATTACTTCTAACCACTTCATACCAGTCATATTGATATTGTTGAATGTGACTTTTGTATTGAATGTACTTCTTCTCGAAATAGCTGATTATGACTCTTGGACATGTTGTTAAGGTAATTCCCGATGCTTTAGTTTTGTATTCCGTTTTGTAATTTGAAACACGCACGAATAACAATTCTGAAAACCAACCCTAACATTTGAAAGAAATATAAATGAAGAATTCGTTTCAAATTTGTTTGAAATTTGTTTCCGGAAAGTTTGCCTCATTGAACGTTATATGGAATGTTATTTTAATTGAACTCATATTCCAACAACGCAATAAGTACAACACATTTATAGTCTGTTTTAATAGCTAGACTGCGAGCGCTGTATGTAGTTAGCGTAGCCGCGATGACGGGCTTTCCTATGGTAAAAATATTTTTTTGACATTAACATGCACTATTGGGAAAGCCCTTTATCGTTAACTACAAACGGCGCTTGCAGTCTAGATATAGTCCATCTCAAGACCTAGGTTTCAAGACCCAGACCTAGGGGACGCAGTGTTGTAAAACATTAATGTGAAATCGGTTCACCTGGTGCATTTACTCCAAAAGTACATTCATTTTCATAACACTGCGCCCCGTGATACCGCGCTGGAAACCAAGTTCTTGAGATGGACTATATTAATACGGACTATACATATCTCATTTTAACTGATATAAAAATTTATACATTTTTTCAAAAACATAATATTTGTCTATTCTGTTGTATGCTAACTTCGATCTTAAAACATTTTGTATATCTTCATTTTATTATTCATGGTATTCTCATTTGAAATCACTCTTTTCCAGAATGTCCTTAACAATAGAACGCAATGCATCCTCAGAGTGCCCTGAAGTTCTGGCATATTACAGTTCGTCAGAACAGCATTTTATAATGCTCATTCATGTAATTGCCTGTATTTGCGGTCTACTATGTACCGGGCTGTTTTTGAAGTTTGGCCAGCACGCCCTCTACTTCCACAAGAATTGTACTGTAGGTTTTGTGATTCTAACACTTCTTAAAAACAGAAAACTAGCCTACATTTTTAGAATTCTTACTACTGTTACTAAAGTCCACAATAAAAGAGAATGTAATCCAAAGAATAAAAAGAAAATAATTAAACTTTGAACTAAGTTGACTAGTTTGACTGTCAAAATGTGTAGCATAAATTTGTAAATGTAAATGTACTATGGCAAATCAGCCCCAGTTCAAAATCTATATAGTCTGTTACAAAGCTAAATTTCCATCGAATTATCTTGAAGAGAAATGATGTTTTATAAGAATTACTGTACTTTTAAAGAAGAGGATCACAAACAGGTCACCTATTTTTCATTCATTCTAAACAACACCGCGCTGCGCTGCGCCGAAAACCTAGCTCTTGCAAAGACTATATATAGTCGGATTCAAAAGAAATACGGCCATGTTAATTAGCAGGAGTGTTGCAATATTTTGTCTGACCATGAGTAAGGCAGAGCGAAAGCAAGTTTGCAATCTGCTGATACCGCGCAGGCGCAGTGTTAAAAAATAACGAAATACGCAGCATACACGGCCTCATTACATTTGAATCTGACTATATGTTCCCAAAAAAGACCTTTTTTCCTATGTGAGTTGGTTAAGTCGTGTCAGCAAGTTGAATGTTTTGATTGGTCAGTTAAGGTTAAATTTTTGAGTTCAGTCTCATCTTCTCATTCAAAAGCTATCAGTATCCCAAAAATATTCAAACCACAACTGAAGTAAAGCAATGATTGTCCGAGAACCAAACCAAAAACTGAAAAAGTTATTATAAATATTTAAGCTCCTTATCTACCTCATATGCTTCTGTCATGTAATGGAATGTCTTTCTATGGGCGGTTCTCAGGTAACATTATATTTTCGTATTTTAGAGAAGATTATTTTTAGTAGGTGAGGAAAAAAGCCGGCCCGTTTCCAAGTTTCCAATATCCGGCCGAATCGACTTTTCAAATTTGCAAATGTGTCTCAGGCCGACCCACCACTGTATTTCAGGGCAAATATGTAAATCATGGCACAAGTTATTAAAAAATATCGAATCCTCAAAACATATCTTCAAGTATATAATTAATAATTGAAAGAAACCCTCCAACCAATTACATTTTGTTGATTGAAGTGCAATTACGCTTGCTTGCAACATTTAAAATATATAGTCTTCATCCAAGGCTAGGTTTCCAGCGTAATATTTTGGAAATCAGCGGTGTTATATAAAAGTGAATGAATGACAAATAGATGAACTGCGATCGTTTTTCGAAAGAATATTCTTTTTTATTCAATATCGTATATTCTATACGATACTGTCGAAAAAAATAGCTCAATAGAGTATTGGTGAACATTTCGAAACAAACATTTTTCAGGGATTTCACCTCATACTGCTCAGTTTAAAATCTTATCCTTGTGATTTGCTGGTCCAGAATGCGTAAGTATATAATAAAATTAGACAAATTGACTTGAAATTAAACTTTGAAATAGTAAAACAAAACTTCTTAGAAGTATATAGCAACTATAAAGTTAAAAATAAGTTGTTTTTGTTAAGTCAATGTCGGGCAAACTGCCTACAGGAGTATACAATCGGGCTACAAATATTCGAGCACCTTTTTGCAAAGCTTTAGGTACAAGAAATTCGTCCGTCGACAATGGAAACAGAACCATTGTTTCTCTCATTTGTTTTGGAAAAGAAAGCATTTGTAGTTTGGTAGCTCCGCTCGAATACATCGATAGATCAAATGTTTCAAACTAAAGCAAAGAACGCTTTTCAGTATTCTCTTAATTGACTCAAGTCTTCTTTTTCCCTTATTTTAAAGTTGGGTTGAATTTCAGGTTATGCTTCGCAATTCGGACTCCCTCAGTATTCTTCAACAACTACATGACATTTTTGTTCTGTGCAATGGTCTTCGAGAGATTCCTAGCTATTCATTGGTGCAAGCATTATGAGAAGAAGGATATGACTATTGGCCTGATTCTGGCAGCGGCTGCTGTGAGTTTAATCCAACAAATTAAGTATATGAGCTAGATATAAAAATATAAAAATTAAATTAAATTATGGGGCGCGGTGGTCCAGTGGTTAGAAACCTCTCCTCATCTCCTCCACAACTAGGCATAACTGTTAAACGAACCCGGCTATTCCGGCGCGGCCCGGCCTGCTTTTTTGGACCTCGCCCGGGCCTGGCCGGTTTAACAGCTATGTGCGTAGGCGCTCTACTAAGGAGTTCCTGCTTTCTAGAGTTCCTCTTCTTGAATTTCACTCCAAATATATGTAATATTTTCAATCCATTTGATACTTCAAAATCTACAAAATCAAACTGCTACAAGAGCGGTTATAAGCTCCCAGGGTGGTCCAAACCTGTAACACGCTGTGATCGATTTGATTAGAAGCACTGTTTTTTTTTCAAAACAAATCGTTCCTATATTATTTCAAACTCTACTCAAAAGATTATATAAATATTGTAACAATGTGCATATTATTGTGAAATGTTCCACTTACAGGTGTTTCCGACCGTTGTGTCCTACACATGCAGTCTCAGGAACTACCCTCTAAGTGGAAATACTTGGTTAGTTTATTATTATTATAAGAATCTTCTCATAGAGCTAGGTTTGTAAAATACAGGTGGTAGTGTATAGAACTGAAAGTAATTTTGAACAAAATACTCGTAGCCAACTTATTCCGTTCTCTTTTATATAAAACCACTACTCCCTGAGACACTGTGGAGGAAACATATACTAGTACCAATATTTGCATTGTTCTGGGCAACATACGAGTTTTTCATTAGTGTTCTACAGAAACAATACATTTTATGTAAACTACCATATGGATCAAATATAAGCTGAATATTTCAGGTATTGCGCATCCGCAATAAAAGAAACCATAAACGATATTTCAACTATTGCTACGGGGCTTTCGTTTTTCACACTGGTACCTGCAATATCGCTGGTTGGACTGTGGTATTTCAATGAGAGGAAAAGAAAAAGGTAGATTCCGAAAAAAAGATTGAGAGATTTTCTAGAAGATCATTTGAGATTCGTATAACGGAAAGAACCAGAGATCATGTCTTATAACCATAAATTTGGCGAGTAATTTAACGATATGAAATTGTAATTGATTATCTCTGGTTATATGACTTTATTTTGATAGAAAAGATTGAAAAGGAATCGATCGGGGATTCGACATCAGTATTCTGTCCAAAACAAAAGAAGTATTGCATTGACTGACTCGTAAAAATGTCCTAATATTCAAATACAGATCATCGGACCTGGGCCCGGGTCCGCCGAGTTTTTTCAGGGCCCGGCCCCTGGATGATAGGTAAAATAACTACCTTGCAACAGTTATTAGTCTCCAATAGATTTGTGCATTTCTGCCGGATGCTCACAGGCACATTTTAAGTCAGTCAGTTCTGATCTCGTGCGCTGTTAGTTATTTTAAGCAAATTACGCCAAATTGTCACTTTTAACAGCGGAATGCCCGTTTATAAGAAAGCTTATTTGGGCCGAATCCTTGGCCAGCGTGAAATGACTCAAAACGTCCAACTCTATGTTTCAGCTTTAACTGAACTATTTCAGCAATCCATACAATGTGACCACCCGATACCAGCTAGCCGAAAACCTTTCGGTGTTAATCCTCCTAGCACCTCAAGTGATTCTATTCTCTGTATTTCAGTGTTCTTTTTCAATTATTAACTCATTCTCCTACTCTTATATCAGATTATTTAACAATCAACAGCAATTCAAGACGTTTCTGGCGGCTGTGAATGTGAGTCATGAAATTGGCACAATTGTTACTATAGTTTTATGGTTCACATTTGAGGGAACATAGGGAGATCTAATTAGCCAGTATAATAATAATAATAATAATATTTATTGCCAGAATCGCCAGTATACTGTAGATCAGAAAAAAATTCTCTACAATCTGAGACTAAGTTCAAAATAGTTCCCCAATGTCTCTTGAATGAAATAAAATCGAACCATGGTTCAGTATTCAATGAAATTCTACTATCGACTACAGTGGTAATCGCTAATACATAGTGTAAAATAGATGTTTTCTTTTGGGATATGTTTTTTTAGTTTTACTAAACATAGATCGCAGATGTTTTTACGGAACATGTGAGACGAAAGAACTTAATAAGCGGGAATCCCATAGCAAAGCAGCTAGGGTGCGGAGGATTGCTTCTTCGGGGGGACTCAAACCACCTCGAGACTATAAACTTCTCAGAACTTTCACTTCCTGATTTCAGGATGAGTTATACGCTCAATATTTTTATATTCTGATAAACAAAAATCAATTGTTCTATAGTAGCATCCAAAAGTAACAATGGAGTGTTAAAAAAGAATGTTGCCGAAAATGGCTCTGAAAGTTTTCAAAATACTAAAATAAACGCAAAATTATATAAAAATACGTAAGTAACACTATATTATTCCTCTTGAATAAGACTATACTTTTTTAGATTTCGGTCTACCATCCAATCCTCTCCACCCTACTATTCCTATTTATACTCCTCCGAAACAAACACAAACGAAAGTCTAAAATCTCAAGAATGAAGAAAACCCCGGAACAACAGAAAGAAGCCTACTTTAATGCTTACCAAAAGCAATGGAACTAGATGAGAAAACATGTAATATAATAATAATATAAACAATAATGATAAACATTTATTACCTACATATATTACTTTCGGTTTTGCAAAATATTATGTTATCTTTTTATTACTAGCAGCGAAAGGTTGATTACTTTCTTAATTAGCAGCAGTTTGTTTCATATTCAGAAACATTTCAAATGGTTAGAGATGTATCCAACTCCTAGTCAGCAAACACGCTACTCCTGCGAATCATTCAATTTGCAGGAATCTTCTCGCAGTAAGCATTGCTTCTTGGGTAAATTTATTGGCAGTCATTTGATTGCAAAGTCATTTGATTGAAAAGTATTTGACTGCTATTCATAAGGATTCAAGTAATATAGTCCATAACAAAAAAGACTGCATTGGGCGGTGTTGTTTCAGGTTTCAAAAATCGGCTCGTTCTATGGCAAAATTTAACCTCCATTATATGGTTCACTGGGTAATTTTTCGGTTTGTGTCAGGAAAATATTATTGTACTAGTTTTATTTTGTATCATGTCCAGAAAAATACAAATACGCAATTGCAGAAGCCTATGTATACCACCGCGCTCTGTGGTCTTTTGTTATTGGCTATATATTCATGGACGATATTGTGAACGATTACTCTGGCATCTATAGTGTTCGGTACTAATCTCAATATTGTTTTGTCATGCCTTAGGTTACACTTTCAAATTCAAATTTTATGTCTGTCTTATGATTCGCTATGTGGAAACTGATAACAGTTTGTATAAGTATCGCTAAGGCCAATCTGATAACGACTTGGCCATTCCACTAATCTCGATAATTATAATATATTTGTAAAAGCTATCATACCCACAACGCGTTAATTCTACCTCCTACAAAAGATTGGTAAGGGGAAATCTTTAGCGCAACAGTTTTAACAACTCGTTCACACTTCATATTGATTCAGGGCAGTAAATATTTATTCGGGTTATTTTGGGACCCGTGACAGAAAATTTCCATATTTTCCGGGTCAGAAACTGTACCGGGAAATGAAATTCTCTTATTTTCCGAGAAGAGACGGTTTCGGATACCGAAGAATTCACGTGTACCCGAATTCGCTTTACCACCCCAATTCCAATTGTCAAAAACCGTTAAACACCGCAGTTGAAATCATGGTTCCCTCAATGGCAGTTAATAACATATAGGTAATACTTTAGTATTTCTTACCATATAAACACATGTAACAAAGCGAGTTCTTAAAACAATATTTATTATAGTTATATAACATAACTTATGTTATTATTATTATTTTGAATTCCACTGTTGTTGATATGCATTGAAGTATGCATCTCTCTGTTGTTCTGTGCTAGTCTGCATTCTTGATATGCTTCTACGTCGACGACCCTTATTCCGTAGTAAAATACTCAAAAATAAGATTGTAGAAAATAGACTGTGGTATACCGAGATCTGAAACAATGATATTCGATATAATGTTACTTAAGATTCACGAATTATTAGAGGAACATCATTTACCAGACTAGATTGACAATAAGATTTATTTATTTAAGTATAGTCGGCGGACTAATCGCTTGCAGCTAAGGGTTTAAAAAATTTGAATTAGAGTATAGATTTGTTCTAATTGCTCTAATGAGATCTAATAAATTTGCAGTTCGTACCGTAACCCCTTGCAAGCGAGGGGTTACGGTACGAACTGAATATAATTTGGAAAGTTGCATTGAAGTCCGCAAACTTATTAGTTATAGATTTAGTTTGCAGTTTAATATCACCTACATTTATCGCCGCCAAAAACACTATCCAATCCTGATTATCCGGGAAATATTTGCGGAATAGGTAAGAAACCGAGTTGATGATCGAGAACCCGCATTGAAAGGTGGAGAATAGTATTACTTGTGGAGCGAGCAGTCGAAGAACCGTTTGGTTCTCCGAGATTTGATAGCGAATAGCCATGTTGTACATGTGCCTAAAATATATTGATTAAAAGATAGTTTATTCATTTTAACGAAACACTAGATCACAGATATTTGTAGTATGAAGTGAGACGAAGGGACCATAGGGAGCCAGGACTCCATTGCACAGCACCTGGGGAGCGGAGGCGGCGAATCACAACAAATTTGCAAGAATTCTTTCTTCGGGGCTGATTCTTACTATCAACCTCGAGATTATGAGGCAAAGTATCTATCTACTGGGCCAATTATATTCACAATATACCTGCAGTATAAGCTTTCCAAACAAGTCGTTAATTGTAAAATTTTCTCGCTAACCAATACAAAATTATTGTTTCCCCACTTTTCGAATGCTCATACTACTTAGAAACATTTGAAATTTTGAGAATATATTTGATTTTAACAAGTGAACTTTATCCTAAAACCTAGCTTGGAAGCGCAATGGAAAACTAGCTGGGTTCAACAGAATTTTTAAAGGTACTCTCAGAAAATAGATTGCACTCCAGGTCATTTCTAAATAAAAGTATTGTCCAGTTTGGCTTGGGACAAAAACCCGACTGCGAACGAAAAAAAACATATTACGTCATAATTAATGCGTTTTTATGTTTTCTAGACAGTTAGAGAAATTCTAATTGCACAGGCCACACAAAAGAAAATGTAGCCCCTCCCCCTGCCAAAACATCTTCATACTCTTTAGTCTATCCTATACAATGGACTACAATTTTTTTTTGTAATAGACTATACAAACATGTAGACAGACGTACTACAAAAAATTGTTGTTTCCACACTTTGGCTTACTAATACTGCTTGGAAACATTTGAAATTCTTAGTGAGCTACAAATTGTTGATCAATCTAGCCTATGTTTAAAATCGAAACAAACACACTTTCTGCTACCCAGCGGAATTCTAACTATTAATTTAGAAAACGCGAGTTCGAAAAAGAAGTTTTTGAATCGTTTACCGGTTTTTAGACAAATCATAAATAAAAAGTTTTCAACTCTTTTACTTTTTCTTATTTACTTCCTATTCTATAATTATTCTATATAAATACGTATGGTAGTTCTTATTGATCCTACCTTGAACCAATCTTCTGATTATAAACCCAAAGTGCGGCTAGGGCAACAACCGGCATGACAGTGACTACTGCAAGTACGTTTGAAGTCGCTGCCAGGTCTTTCATAGTTTCTGATATGGCCGTTGCACAATACCTATAACGGACTTTTTTGTTCGTTGGTAATTAAGACTAATAGTGGTAAAAGATACTATGCGTTGGTTATGGTCTGGGTTTCAAATATTCAGGCCGGACCGGGCAGGGTTAGGCCGGGTTAGGCCGAAACGGTTTCTTGCCTTTTGTACCCCCTGAGGTGGTTATCTGGCCGGGCCGGTACCCAGCTCTGATCCGGATAACCCGATCAGCCGTTTAATTTTTCCTTAAATTTGTCGTGGAAATACTTTCCGATTTGACAAGTTTGACTATTATTGATGATGAAGTCGAATATCCTACCGGCCACCGAAAAAGGCCCAGGCCTTCCTAGTCCGGCATTTATCGTCATCCGTGTCGGTAAGCCATGGTTAATACAATGTTAACTGTTTGTAGAACACAGATTTTCCTGGCTGATGTGTTTCGAGCTATTCCCCCTACTGAAGGGTAGACGGGTTCTAACCCTTCTAACTTCATAACTTGACTTTTATTCAAAAATCTAGTTCATATTATTTCACAACTAGGGAATTTTATCTGTCTTATAGAATTAGCCGTCGTCCTTTTCTGTAATTAATTGCCGCAGTAAACACTATAGTTCAGGTTCAAAAGCTGGAAAGCACCTGATATTTTCAGCGATTTAGGCCTATCCAAAGAATGCAAACTTTCGAAGTAACTTGTGGGTATAATCTGGATCAAGAACTAGTTCCTTAGCTTATATGAAATGAATGGAAAGTCGGTGGATAACGCGTCTTTTCATCAAATGTTAAGCAACCCCGCCTCTCTCAGGTTACTGTACTGAAAACCTAGCTCTAAATATACATTATATTACTAAAGCTTACCAACTATTCTTGTCGAATGGATAGTTTTGGAAACTGTATGCCCAGATGAAGCAGGCAGGAAGAAGCTTAAAAGAGAACACTTCGGTCTATTGCTCGTCTGTAGAGTAACATTTGCTAACTATAGTCTGATTCATGAACAATAATGGAGTGTTTCTTGCATATTTTTGCGTAATTTTGCACAAAAATATGCAAGTAACACTCCATTATTGTTGTTTATTTTCGTATTTCGAAAGTACTCAGAGCCATTTTCGGCAAGATTTTTTTTGAACACTCCATTATTACTCTTGGATCTTAATGTATATTATTGCAATTTTTAATCAGTCTATTTCAAAACTTCGAACAGTAACAAGTCAAAAATGGGTTATTGACTAGCCAATTTACTGACTTGTGATGATAAGTTCAGCTCTACTTCAACATTCTGAAACTTTATCCCAACTAGGATTACTTTCACTTCTCACTAGAAATAATCCAAAACGGACTAGACACGGGCACCGGCTATTTGGCGAACAAGCCGAGCCGCCCATCTCTACTTCTCACCATAACAAACGCTAGATTCCTTCCGATGTTATGAAACTTCTCTTCATATTGATCGCATAGACGAATTGCCAGGAATCGTTCTAGTATGGTTGCACAGTAAAGGAATGCCATGTAAGCATTGAAGAATACGGATGGGGAACGAAGGAACAGGCAAAGCCTAGAATTTTATGAATTCTGGGAACGTTATGAACTCTTGTAATATTCTTAATTAATGTTAGAATTGTAAAAACTTTGAGTGGCAAAAAGTATTTCTCACAAAACTAGAAAGTATGAGACCGCAATCTTTTACTTTAATTCGCTTGTTCATGTACTTTTTACTTCCTGTAAAACTAACCAGTTCGAAACCATTAAATCACAAGGCGAAGATTTTATTTGAAGAAGAACAAGATGAAAAGCCTAAAACATATTTGTTTATGTACGTCTAGGGACACTGGCCGGGTTTAATGTAATTCCCAACCTTAAGGTCAGTTATGTGTAGTTTTCGGCGAGATTCTTTTTAACACTCCATTATTACTAGCGGATCTTACTATATGTCATCAGTGTTGTGTGAATTTGAAAATTCAGCAGTGGTCCCTTATAAAGATTACCTGAGATCCACCAATTGACAAACACTCGAAAACATGACAAAGACATATCAAATATACGAGTAACTGTAATTATTTATAAATTATCGGTAATAAGATTCTTTTGGTTACGAGCTAGGTTTCGAGCGTATAATTCTGGAGAACTATTTTATTTCCTGGGTATCACAATAATAGTAGATTTCTTCGAGGCAGGGCTTCGGTCATTCATTCCGGAATCCCGACACGATTCCTTTCTAACATTCAGTCTTGGAAACATGGGATAAGCTGCTCGTTCTCCAAAACCTTCTGCAGCTTCGGGGAGTCGGACCCACAGCCTCTGATCCTCACGGATTCAGAGACCGCTGCTCTATCCCCTAATCTAACCCCTCCTTTAAAGCAGCATTGCAACAAAATGAATGAAAAGTCGGTGGATTGGGAGTTTTTTCCTCAAAAGTACATTCATTTTAATCTAACACTGTCACTCTCCCGGATACTGCGCCGGAAACTAGCTCTTGATAAAGACTATTCGTTGTTTGCCGCGTGGTACTTAGATGTGTGTCCTACTTAGATTTATGCACATTGTAATTTTATGTAGCCTACCGTGCAGTTTTTGTGAAAATACAACTCTGCTTTCCCATACACAACTAGAACAGCAGTAAATATAATACCTAAAATAGATTTATTATTTAAAAATAGATTACTATTGTTCAATTATGGCAAATATATTAGTTTCTTAAAAGCCTACGCAGTCTCCCGTCACCAGAACGGCACAACCGGAATACTTAAACTAAGGACGATCCGAGGTTTTAGCATGCCTCGGCGGAGACGCGACATAACTCAACAACGAAATGGGGAACAGGCCCAAACGAATACCGAGGTATCTGTACAATAATTCAGCTAACAGCTGATAGCTTTGCATATTTGAATCAAAATCCTTGCAAATTTGTTCTGATTCGCCGCCTCCACTCCCTGGGTGCTGTGCTATGAAGTCCCACTTCCCATGGTTCCCTTGATTCCTTCTATACTCGAAACATCTGTGATCTCGTGTTTCGTAAAATGAATAATAAACTTTAAACTTTAAACTTTGAAACGTATTTGGTTCTCACCAAAAAGTGACACTAAAACATGGAGTAGCATTATAACATGTTGTTGTGTGGAGTTATAGTATGGTAGGACTTCGGGACAACTAGAAACCACCGAATCTGATTCACTCATACCTAAATGATTATTGAACTACCTGAATCTATAGTCAGATTCAAAAGTAATAAGGCCGTGTTCAAAATTCAAAAGATTCAAAAGTAAAAGATTTTTGCTGAAAA